>SNQJ01S0002626.1:13506-42174 GCA_010110895.2 Picea sitchensis
AGGTTTGCATGCCATGATATGGGGAAAATCAAAGGAGATGAAAAATAATGTGAATGTTCCAAAGAGGGGTTCCAACACCCGAGAGTTATCCAACTACTTAGATGGAGAGACTTGTGGTCATCATATAGAAGCTTCTATTGATCTTGAAGGAGAAGAAGAGTTTACAAATGATAGAGAAGTCGGAGAGGCTGATGATGATCAGGTCGGGTTACAAGTGTTTCGATCACAAAGATACAATCAGCTTTATACTTTCATTTTCCTTCGAATTTATTTGTATGCTATCTTATTTATCCAGGAATCCATACTCTTTATATTTCAAACCCTGACATAACTATGGAATCTACATTTTGGTTTTTTCCTATGGAACAATAAACTTTAATTTGAATTTGGAGATATCTCCACATGCTAAATGCACATATTGAACTTCTCCATTTGTTCAATCTCTTGTAAGGTCCCCGGTGTTTCTAAAATCTCTCCCATAAAACGATGTGGTTCAAGGAGGATACATGTATTGTAGAGATAGTTTCATGCATTAAATCATGTTGATTTTATGATATGTTGAAGCAATTTTAATTTTCTTATTGTTTTAGCATAAACTGAACCATACTCATTTTGCAGCAACACAATGGCTGCAATAAACCAAGATCACAAGAAGATAATCATGCACAAGAACACAAGAAGTATCATGGGAAACCCTTCTCAACAAGGGAAGAAAACCCAGCCAATCCTTTGCTATATTCTCAAGAGAAAGACCTCCCACACCATCACCAAACCTAGCACACAAGAGAGTGTTGTAATTATCATAATTTTAGACCACAACTTCTGAAATCATGAGATGACACAATTATAAGTGTCTTTCCTCAATGGGGATTCAACTTTATTTATACAATACTTATCACATCAAATGATGTGTCTATTGTCTCAATAGGGACGACCTCAATAACTCAAAATATAATTAATAATTACCATATTAATTATATTTTACATTAATTATCTTTTACTTTATGGTGGGGCTGACCTGTACCCTTTACATCACAATTAGGGTTACAGGTAAGTCTGACTCTTAGACAATCTAACAAGGGATATCATACACCCACTAGTGATCAGCCACTAGGGGCACGTCCACCTGTGCTCAACCACAGGGACGTCCAAGTCAACAGATATATATCTCACTGTGTCTCACAGTAGAATCATCTGGACACACACTCACTAGTGCTCAGCCACTAGGATCACGTTCACATGTGCTCAGCCACAGGCACGTCCTACTCAGCAGATCTCTATCTCACTGCGTCTCACAGGAGAATCATCTAGAGTATCACATCATCTCAACTCTCTGCAAAGAGGAGACTAGTACATCATTTCATCTCTGTCTTAGAGAGAATGACACACCCAACTCATGGGCTTCCTCACCCCGCACAGTGGAACACAGTGTTCCATCTCTGTCTCAAAGAGGAACCACACACCCATCTCATAGAAACACCCCACTCATGGGCTTCCTCACCCCACACAGGGGCACACAGCATTCCATCTTCATCTCAGAGAGGAACTACACACCCATCTCATGGGCACACCCAACTCATGGGATTCCTCACAGACTGACTCACTCAGTCTGTGTCCTGGAGGATGTCTCACGCAGCTGTAATCATCAACACTCCCTCTCATATAGGGAGGCATTCTCCACCAGGCCAAGTCTCTCACAAAAGTACTCGAACTTCGTCTTGGTTGTAATCATCAACACTCCCTCTAAGCTAGGGAGGTATTCTTCACCAGGCCAAGTCTCTCACGGAAGTACTCAAACTTTGTCTTGGCAATAATTATCAACACTCCCTCTCAGCTAGGGAGGTAATCTTCACCAAGCCAAGTATCTCACAGAAGTACTCAAACTTCGTCTTGGAAAGCGGTTTGGTGAAGATATCTGCAATATGCTCATGTATAGGAGGGTACTGCACGTGTATTGCTTTCCTCTGCACCATGTCTTTGATATAATGATATTTTATCTCAACATGTTTCAATCTATCATAAAACACAGGGTTCTCAGAGAGCTTCACACAGTTATGGTTATTGTTATCACTCCAAGGGTTGCTCCCTGACTGTAAAGGGAATGAGCTTGGTAACATAAAAATGATTTGAATGAAGGTTATGCGAGGTGGGTTAAACTGATTGACTGTCAAAACCCACTCCCTCAAGACACATCTAAATTCATTCAGACAAATAGGGTCTTAACTACACTGACTAGACAAATAGGGTCTTAACTATACTGACTAGATAACTTATAGACTGAAAGTGGATGGAGAATACTATCATACCAGGAGAAACATTTATACTAAGAGTACATATGATTGGCTAGTTACGATTGGCTAGTTACAATAGTAGAATATTTGTGACTCCTTGCCTACCAATGCAATGAAAAAGACATATATCAATCATTGAATAAACAAAGACATGTGAATTAAACACTCGCTCACAAATACAGTGGAAAACAGAAAGATAATGGAGGTCTGGTCAAAATACAGAGAAGAAATCTTATATTCCAATATGCATTTAAGAAAGTCTTTTACAAAAAGAGTCTTGCTAGGTCCTCCCAATCGAACCCCTCAGTCTCAAAGACTGAACCCCACTTTCACTGTTGAGATGATTGGCTTTATAGATTTTACAATTGATAACTAATATCCATAGAAGAAGGATCGAATAGCTAAAAATAGTTTAATATAATCTATTACATATTTTTAGGATCTAGATCCTATTATCATGGACTCAAATCCATATCATAAGCTAAGTCTTCGACAACTCCACAAGCTTGCTGGAAGATGACAAACACCTTCTAGAATCTTTAATCATAGCTGAACTTTGAATCATCTTCTTCTTTGACCAAAACAGAATTCAATTTAGACTTGTCTTCTATCTCGTGGAAGATACACTGGTTTGCAGCGCAATATGTGAAAAACAGCTGACAGGCGCTACAAACTTCTATAAAAAGGCAGCTTGGGCCAAAATACTATAAGATTTGTTTGAATTCTGACTTGAAGGCTAGTAGCCTCGTTGCTTTTGAACCAATAACACTGCATTCAAATGATTGCAATGGTATTACTCAGGCTTCATACCATAGTTTCTTTATTTACAATTCCATGTCACAATGTATCTTCATACAACAAGTATAAGCATTTTGTGAAAATACTATGTACAAGACTTTTCCACCATTCCACTGATAAAGAGGGTCTGATACCTTATATCTTCAAAAAGCATCCTATCATACCCTAAAGAAAAAGGCCAGAAACAGAGTATAGACAAATATAAATGGCCAAGCTCCACTGGTTGTTTGTACACAGTGTAGTCCTCTTATCCTGGATACTTGTGACTGGAAGAGATCCTGAAGCCTTCCTTCTTTCTTGCATGAGCAGTTTCTTTAACATGTTTCTTTAGACCTCTAATTTCAGCACTCTTGGCTTTGTGCCTCGTAAGAAGAAAAAACCACAATGAGCAACACCACAATCCTCCACCACATTCAGAGGGCTCTGCCCTGTTTCATGATGCCATGCTACCTGAAAATCTCAGAGTGGTCTTCTATTGCCAAGTGCCTTGAAGATGCTTGGTTTGTTGCTTCGTATGCTTCCACAACATCTGGAATGATGTTTGACTGCCATTTTCTTTAATTAATCGAACTGGAAAGGTGGATTTGTTGTTGCCTTCGAAATCAAAGATTGATTTGGCTAACTCGGGGCAGGTTGAAAAAAACGAGAAACCTGCTACAGTTATGAAAAAATCGTAATGTAGATCATAACGACATTGATCATATGCGTCCTAGATCTACCTTAGCAATGAATAGTACGAATGATTAGAGTAGTAACACATTCGTCTAACAAAATTTTCTTCATCCTAAGCATATTCTAAAAGCATATGAGCTACACATCAAAAACCCCAATCATTTATGATTTCTCCTTGTGCGCTAAGTAGTTTCATAATGATAATGTGGGTGCTCTGCCTCTAGTTGTCAAAGAAATTTGCCAAGTGTTTTGCATCGAAATGCTTCTTTCCCAGATCGGGCTAGGTGCACTGTTGTAGAATGTATCACGGGCTTCTAGTCTTTTCTGCTTTTAATGATTTTGCCAGAACTTCAATCTATTCAAACTATTTCTTTTGTGAGGAAGGCATTGTTATACTAATTGTGTTGCATTGTTTAAAGCCTGAACTCAGATTGTCAAATACCAGTCAGGGTCTATAGTCTAGAGGTTTTCTGCACAATATCATTCATAACAAATATCGCAATACGACAGAAGTCGGTGTTGGATGATGATGGTCTAGCATCCGGTCAAAGACAAGAAAAGTAGAACAAAAACCCATCACCAAATGGACCAATCAAAATGCTCACAGAACCAAGTTCTCAGCATCTAAGTGCAATGGAAATGGCGAACCAATTTCTGAGCCTTTCCATCTGAGCGAGGCTTTCACATCCTATCCTTCTAATCATTGATCAACACCGCCAGGTTATTGATCTCAGATTTTTTTACCTGAAGATGATACCTAGATTATTTCGTTGGTAGCAAGCATTTTACACCTTATCCCTTCTCTTGATCTTGGAGTGTCAATGTCTACATATGATTGCCTGGCTGGATAAGATATGAAGGGCACTTGTAAATAAAATGTGATTTTCTCCTGGAAAATCAACACGACTATAGCTCGAGCTTTTGTTGTTCCTTTGACGTTTGACACCTTCAAACTCTGCAGACACTTAGCAACGGGCACCTTCACCTGTACACGAAAACTCCAACCTCGTTGATCTGATGCTTTCCCCTTGACACCTGTAAATCATGGCAAATGGCACTTCTCTGCGTTTATTCTCTTTTTTATTTACTTAACCGCACAGAACCCACATGTATTAAGAATTAAATGCGTTGGCCTTTATATATACCAATGCCTTCAGAATTAGTTTGATGAGTTAAGTGAGGTAAGGACTCGTGGGCTTGGCGAACGTTGGGCTTGGCGTGGATTGTTTTGTAGTATGGACTTAACAATTGATTTGTTGCATGTGTATTATATGTAGACTTTGACCAACAATTGATTTGTTGCCTGTGTGTTATATGTAGACTTTGACCAACAATTGATTTGTTGCCTGTGTGTTATATGTAGACTTTGACCAAGAGATTGGCTCTAAAGCCAATATTTTTGTAAACAAAACCCGAAACTAACTTTGGACTTAAAAGCCTAAAAACTTTTTTTTTGCTCATGTTTACAAAAATTTGCCTAAAATCAAATAAGAAATGCAAAAAAAACATTTTGACCTGGCTTTATATGTGTGTATTTTAATACCAACTCTTGTTGTTTCTATTGTGCAGGTGTTCTCCTCATATGCTCTCGATCAGTATTGAGCATTTGGAGGTTGGCTCAAAAGCAAACTTGGCCAAAATTCGAAGTTCTTTTATGTGACAATTGCTTGTAGAAAATTGGCAAAAGACTTAAGAAACCAACAAATTTAGCTTCTATTTGATGAAACCACTCAAAATTACCAGTACATTTTGAGTGCTAACAGTTATCACAATGAATAATAGGATCCATTTCGTGATCAAATAAGTTTGTCAAAAGCTTGCGAAGCCACACTGCTTCGTGGACTACCACACTCAATGCTATATACTCTATTTTTGCGATACTCAAGGCCACAGATCTTTGTTTTCTTGCTGCACCAGGAAACCATGGCAGACCCCAAGGTAAAACAACAACTGGACGTGATTTTTCGGTCCACTGCGCTTCCTGCCCAATCGGCATATCCTTGCAAACTCCTGGTGGCATATCTCAGGCCATATCTAATTGTGCCTCGTAGATATCTCAATACATGTTTTGCTGCTATCCAGTGAGTCTGTCTCAACTGACTCATGAATTGACTAAGTACATTCACTGCATAACATATATCGGGTCTAGTGTTAACCAGATACATCAATGATCCAATCAGTTGTGGATCAATCGTGACTGAATCATCATCATTCATTTTCTTCAAATCCATCACCATCGGTGTAGGCATGGATTTGCATTTTGTCATACTGAACTTCTTTAATATCCCCACTGTATATTTTCCTTGACTCATGAAAATCTCATTAGTCCTCTACCATACTTCTTGTGCCAAGAAGTAATGTATCATACCAAGAACCTTCATCTTGAAATCAGAAGTCAAATCTTGCTTGTATCCAACAACAAGGCTTCCTGAATAAGTCACCAAAATCAAGCTCTCGTCACCAACAATGTAATAATATAGATTTGGATTTGCAACATTCTTGCTGAAACCCAAACTCATCAAGAATCCATCTATCTTCTCGTACCAAGCACGATGTGTCTTCTTTAGTCCATAGAGGGCTTTCTTCAACCTATACACATGAGATTTCTTGTCATATATCACGAATCCTTTTGGTTGCTCGATGTAAACTTCTTCCTCAATCTCACCATTGAGAAAGGTTGTCTTTACATCCATCTGATGTAGTTTCCAACTCATGGATGATGGTACGGATGGAAGTATATCGGGATACTAGACCAAATGTCTCATCATAGACAAATCCCTTTGTTTGTGGGAATCTTCTAGCTACAAATCTCGCTTTTACATTTCTCGATACTTCCATCAGTTGCATGTCCCTCTGCCCCTTGAAGAGTTTGTTGAGTTTAGACAGCAATTTAATGCCCTACTGCAATATCTCTAGGGATATCAACTAGAGCAGCTGGATCAACTAGAATAATGGTTGTCTCCCTCTGAACTGTTGAAGGGAAGAAGGTAATGTCTCTTCCTTCTTCTCAAATAGTTTGAACCCCTTTGAGTCAAGTCATTCCTTCTGAAGTCTAAAGGATAAACATCTTCCTTTGTTGTTAACCAGCCTGGAACAAGACAACAAATGAAAGGAAACAAGACAAGAATATCTCCTAGAGGAGATTCATGAGTACATCTCTAGCATCAAAACAAGTTAAGGATTGGTGTCATAGCTACAACACCAATTTAGAGGCATGATAATTAAAACAATCAAACCTGGAGTCTTCACTTCCAATGTGTTGTTCCTCTGAATGCACTGAGATCCCTCTGGATCCACGATTGCAGCAAGGGTTCCTTCCTCCTACAAGTACCCTCATGACAATGATGCAAATAATATATACAAGTGCATACCTTAGAGTGTACACCAATGAATATTATGTTTTCTTGTCAATGTCATGATGAGCAATGACATTCCTTGCTTTTTTACCATAGACTAGAAGGAAAATTATGTTGTTGTAGCTTCCTGTGGCCACCCGCCACTGCTACATTCTATAAACAGACTTATTTGCCCATGTAGCCACCTTGTACCATACAAGTCTCTCCATCAACCTTGTAGCTACTTTGTCCAGAAGTACACTACTATCACTTTCAACACTTGTTGTCCTAATGTTGTCACAATAGTCCTTAACATATTTGACAAACTTGAAACTTCAATCTTGGATTTCATCATGAACAAGTGCTTGATCATGTTGACCTAGACTTGACATGTAATGATAAGTTTTGGCAATAAAAAACTTGCCAAAAGATTGACCTCAAGACTACAATCAAGGATTTATTGTTGTTGTAGATGACTTAATTAATAATGAGAATCTCCTTGTTGTCAACCAATGTCTTGATTGTCTGAAATACCCTTGAACTGCTGGCACAAATATTTAAGACAAAAAAAAAAACTCCAAGCAACTATTGTTGTTGTCTTTTGGATCTTTACCACACTCCGAGATTTTTGGTCTTCGTCCCTAGAGTCTCAGAGATTCGTTTTAGACTTCTGCTAAGAATACTCTGAAGTGCTTTTTAACTAGATTTTAGCAAGTGCATTTAGCAATAAATATATTGCAGCAGCTAGGATATACACGAAAGGGAAATTCCACCTTCTAACCCAGTTCTGGAAAGTTTCAAGCATGTTTGTCAATTGTCATCAAGGACTCATAAGCTGCCTTTTGTAGCTTCCATAGATGATCTAAAGCTTGCTCGAAAAGTCATATATGTGCATGCTCCTTGTTACCAGATTGCGCACAATTATTAAAACCTCAAACTCATCCCTTTGTTGCCTCAGAAAGTACTGTAACAGGTTTGTCGTTATGGTTTTAAGTTTGTTGTTTAGGAGTTTAGATTTGCAGTCATGACAACCCTTAGTGGTTGCCCCAAGAACAGACTTGTGGCTAGCATGTCGAGCCTCTCCTAGGTTGCGGCTATTCTTCCTTTAGCAGGTCGAGCCACCAATAGATAGGTGCTTTCCTTCTCATACTGTAAGCAAGGCTCAGTCAAGGGCTTTAGGCCTGCGGCCAGCCTATTTTGGACAGTCGGCCCTCTTGACAGAGCTCGGTCAGGTCTACTTTACCACAGAAATTAAAAGAGGGCCCGACCCTTCCCTTGAATTGGCGGTGGGGTACTTTAGAAGCTCCTACGGCCTTCCTTTATCAATGATCAATGTGCATATGGTCATCTTCAGGACCTACTCTGATACCATGTTGATTTTAGGTAAGCTGATGCAATTTTAATTTTCTTATTGTTTTAGCATAAACTAAACTATAACCATTTTGCAACAACACAATGGAAGCAATAAACCAAGATCACAAGAAGAATAACCATGCACAAGAACACAAGAGGTATCCTGGGAAACCCTTCTCAACAAGGGAAGAAAACCCAGCCAATCCTTCATTATATTCTCAAGAGAAAGACCTCCCACACCATCACCAAACCTAGCACACAAGAGGGTGTTGTAATTCTCATAATTTCATACCACAATTTCTTAATCATGAGATGACACAATGATAAGTGTGTTTCCTCAATGGGGATTCACCTTTATTTATACAAGACTTATCGCATCAAATGATGTGTCTATTGGCTCAATAGGGCCGACCTCAATAACTCAAAATATAATTAATAATTACCATATTAATTATCTTTTACATTAATTATCTTTTACTTTATGGTGGGGCCGACCTGTACCCTTTACATCACAATTAAGGTTACAGGTAAGTCTGACTCTTAGACTATATAGCAAGGAATCTCATACACCCATTAATGCTCAACCACTAGGGGCACGTCCACCTGTGCTCAGCCACAGGGATGTCCAAGTCAACAGATCTCTATCTCACTGTGTCTCACGGGAGAATCATCTGGACAGACACTCACTAGTGCTCAGCCACTAGAATCATGTTCATCTGTGCTCAGCCACATGCACGTCTTACTCAGCAGATCTCTATCTCACTGTGTCTCACAGGAGAATCATCTGGAGTATCACATCATCTCAACTCTCTGCACAGAGGAGACCAGTACATTGTTTCATCTTCGTCTCAAAGAAAACGACACACCCAACTCATGGGATTCCTCGCCCCGCACAGGGGCACACAGCGTTTCATCTTTGTCTCAGAGAGGAACCACATGCCCATCTCATGGGCACACCCAACTCATGGGCTTCCTCACCCCACACAGGGGCACACATCATTCCATCTTTGTCTCAGAGAGGAACTACACACCCATCTCATGGGCACACCCAACTCATGGGCTTCCTCACAGGCCGATTCACTCAGTGTGTGTCTTGGAAGATGTCTCGCGCAGCTATAATCGTCAATAAATCACACGCAGACTAAAAAAAGATATTAGTCCAAAAATCCAAACCTCGGTAATTCCCATTGGTCTCATTGAAATGCAACTAAAACTCCAAGTGGGTTTTCCTTGATGAAATGAAGGACATGGCACCATTTTCAACTCCAAATATTGGGCAAATCATCATTAGAAGGTAATTAACGCTTATATATAAACATTCCTATTCAAAAATAACCATTTCAACTCTAGTGAATTGTAGAATTCTATTGGGCCTAAGTAAAAAGCTAGTATTGTGATTGAAATGTAGAGGTAACTCCAAGTAGGTTCTCCTTGAGTATCAAGGACTTGGAACCATCTGCAACTCCATTCATTGGCCTGCGATCATCATCGGTCATTAACAATATATAAAACCAATATGAACAAAAGATGAAAACCCTATTCAACAAGAAGTCACCTACCATTTAACCCAAACTATAAAATGATAAGTTAAAACCCCGTGAACATATTGGCTCATATCAAGAAATTCAACCATCTATTAATTTTTTGCATTACACAAGGCATCATAATTGCAAATAAGCTTAATTGTTGCCACAACATTTATAACATGAACCTGGACAACATAAACTACCAAGAAATGCACAAACCCTCAAAAAGGCTTAGGGAGAAACCATATTTTCAATCACTAAATAATCAGAAGCAGAGGTACATTATAAAGCTGAAAGATCTTCATCGTCGCCTATGACAAAATACAAAGAACACACTAAAAGCAAAACCCGACAAATCTAAACCTCCATAGATAGGAAAATTGTTCAAAGATAGGAAAATGTTAAATCCAAATGGGCACGAGCTCTTACTTGAATAAAGTCATGTCTCACAATCGAATAGAGCAACGCCGCATCTCAAGATCGAACAGAGCAACGCCGCGCCTCAAGATCAAACAAAGTAGTGTTGCAAAGCAAGGGCGTAGTTGAAAAGAAGTAGAATGCAACAAATTTGGAAGATTATTGTTCATCGATTTCAAAAAAATTGTTGGTGGGTGATTAATGTTTCAAATGTGGCTAGCAATCCAACACACAACATTAATTATATATATGAGAGATTTAAGTCCATTTCCCCTTACTCTCTTGCCTTTTTTTTAAGTGGACATAAATTCCATCATAGTAGAAACTTGATAGTTTGTCCAAAAAGGTAAACTTCTTTCGACATTAATATGGTGGCCATTGAGACCTAAAATATACTTTAAAATAGACATTAACATGATTGTTATTCAAACCACATTTTGGACGTTATTGAAACCACATTTTAAGCATTTATATGATACAATTACAACCTCCTTTGGTCTTTTTCTCAAAACGTTATTATCAATGCAAAAATGGATGTAATCTAGGTCATTACTACAAATAAAACTTGGGACATTTTTGTTGTCGCAACTCAAGACATTGATCACAAACTTTAAATGGTAGTATTTTTGGACATTTAAAGTCGCAATGAAACCATGTGGACATTACTAGGGTCGCTAATAAGGATGTTTTTATGGTCGTTTAATTGATGTCACTTAGTGTTACAAGTTACCACCCAAATTGTTACCAATTCACAATTCAATGCAAAAACATAAGTAATTTGAAAATGAAGTGTTTTGTTGACACTTCAAGTAGTATTGTTAGTGGTCACTCTAAAATGTCATATCGTATGCCACTAGTGGCAAACAACTTTTTCCAGTGAGAACCAATTTGATGTTTTACAAGTTTTGTGCATGATGGTATTGGTTGTGGAGCATGGTATAACATGTATTTTCCCAATTAGCATGGTATAACATCTAGTTGTCTAATTTGTAATGAGTGTTGGATGGTGTTGTATCTAGTTTGGCCCACTTTTGATCTATTTAGAGAACAAGATGGTTGTTGTGTTGGATGGTGTTGTATGTAGTTTGGCCCACTTTTGATCCATTTAGAGAACAAGATGATTGTTCTATTTTGTAGAGGGAATAATGATGACATTATAATGTTTGTTGATATGTATCGAATCAATGTCAACGCAATGTATGGTGGAATTATGGTTGGGGGCCAAGGAAATTTATCCATTAGTAGGGGGCATGTGGGGCATGTAATGGACATTTAATATCATGTGTTTTTTATTATTTATTAGTTTGTTTCCATTTCAGTTATTGGTTTGTATTCAATTAAAATTAAAGCCAATCTGCACCATTAGTATATCACTAGTGTATCCACCATTGGACCTTGTTGATTAGTTGGATTTCTACCGTCTGTTTATGGAAACATTCTTGTGTTCACTAAATTATTTTGTTCCTACAACCATTTAAAAATATCATTATAGCATTATAACCTAATATGTTTCCGTTTCCAGATCCTTAGTTTTAGTTCAAGTGTGTGAGTACAGAGCATCACAACTTCAATCCATGCTATGAAACGAGAACGATAGTTTAATCACATTTCTCTGGATCAGATGATGATGGCCTCAACAATTGTTCCACATCATACAATGGTTGCATTCTTAGACGATTCTCCAACACCAGTTTAGGTTCTGCAAGCAAATTTCATGTAACCATTGCATATTCAAGTTGTCGTTGTGCCATCAAATTGATCTTATCATATTGCTTCAAAGTGTATATTTATTTGTTCTAATACATTGGTTTAGGCACAATTAGCTTAATAAGCAAGAACGAACAAACGAAGGCAAGGATGATCGTGAGACCAATAATAAAACATAAGGATATAGGGATGGAACAAGGGAAGAGTCGCACAAGAAAAGGAATGTGAAGGGTTATAAACAAAGGAATGTGAAGGGTTATAAACAAATGAGTTGAGAGAAGAACAAAAGAATAATATACAAATGGTGGTAGCGGTGAAAAAACAAAGGAATATAAGTCGGAAAAATAAAAGAAAAAATATACAAGTGAGAAATACAAAGCAGTGGCCATGAAAGGAGAAAGGAATATAAGAGAACAGAATGTTGACACTGAGTAGAAGAACCAAAGAAATGGCAGTCAATGCAAGTGGAGCCATGAGAAGAACCAAATAAGCAGTAGTCAATGCAGGTGGAGGCATGAATGTGGCTGCTTCTCACATGTAAGGTTTTTAGAGTTTGGCAGAAAAGATAGGTAAAATACGGCGTTGGCTAAACGTTTTACTTTTTGGTGTTTTTGGTTGGAATCTAGTGATTTAAATCTGGACAAAATCTCTATTTTTTGTTGTTTAAATTGTATTTCTGAATGCATAAATGGATTCAGCGTGCTGAAAAACCCATGGGGCACTGATTATAAAAACTTAGCCACTCAAATCTTCAAATCCAACCATTCTTCGCCGAACTTCAGACAAAATCAAACGGAAAAAAATTGCCGAAAAACAACCAAAAGGTAGAACGTTTAGACTACTCCGTAAAATACTCTTCAACATGGTTCTGCAATTATATGAGACTTTTTTATAAGAAGGAAAGCATATTATGCATATAACATATTTTATTACTATTAACAACAATGGGGCATAACACTATAAGTTGTACCAAAGGCCCTAATATATCAACCTGAGCTTCACACCACTGTCACATCTGCTTAAAATCCGTCTATTTTTATCTCTATAGATAATCTATTTCACCATAAAATTCCAAAAATCTCCTAGTTGGAGCCTTGAATCAACATCTTCAACTTTGATTGGACCTTAACAATCACAACTTCAATAAAGACACCAATAATCACACTCTCAGCAACAATGTTTGGACGGATTTTTAGGTAACACTTACATATAAGACTTCAAAGGGTTATTTCAATCAAGATTGCCTTGTGGTCAACAATGTTTTTCAACTCTAAAACCAAACTAAAATGGTCCAAATTGAAATGCACAAGGAGCTTCAACATTGACACGATGCTCTTTCTTCTAAATCATGGATCCATGAATGCAAAGCAATCCACTCAGTAGAGAGATATGCAAAATAAATTCAGAAACAAAGTCATATTGAGAGGGGTATGGGAATTCCATGTTAAACACCATGTGATAAATATACTGTAAAACCTTGTTGGGTCCAAATGAAAATTCAGATTATGTTGGTGATACCTACTTATCGCCCCTGTTGCTTAGAATGAATACATTATGTTCGATGTACCCTGATGTAGGTTGTTTCTATGACCCAATGCTTAAGACATAATTTTGTAAATATGAATTTAGTCCCTATTAATGTTTTGGTGTGCCTCCATGCCAATCTTTCCTCTTGCAATTTGAAACTCTTTCAATATGGCCAATTCCATTTTACAATTTCAAATACAAATGTACAAGAAAATGACTTATTCATCCTATTTGAAAAAATACAAAGTACCTTAAATCATAAACAATGTATGTTTATTATGTATAGTGCATAGAGTGATAATGTGAATATTTGTTAGCAGGTCCCCAAATTTTAGTCTTAGAAATGAGAAATGATTTCTTATACCAAGATAGCTAGAATTTTACTCTTAATGTGGGACGAGAAATTATTTATACCATGACCATTGAGTAAAATGATGGTTTGCATTCAATGTATCCAACATGACGCAGGACACAAATTTGGGCTACATGTTATTAAAACATAAAAACACTATTAAAAGATATGCTCACTATGAAGTACCACTGGTTTGAATCAAACCCCTTGTTCCTATTGACAAACTTGGAATTGTGGATATCTCAAATGTGAACCTACAATTAGTAACATAAAACTTGATAAAGAAGAAAAGATGCTCATAAAAATATTGTGCAGTCTTTCCTCCCATGTAAAACTTGTAACTTTCAGCACATGCTTTTGTTCACTTGAAGCCTATTATTCAATAGGCTTAGGAACTCTGAATAAGATATTATTTATAATCTAAAAACAACAGTTATTTTTAGCCAGCATCCATGCACTTCGCAAATTAATAGACAGTAGATCATCAGCTTGTCTTTACATAACCATTCCTCCATCAATATTGAAAACCTGCAAGAATCAGTGTGCAATACTCTCAAGGCAAAATTTCAACATATTTTCTCCTTACCAATGTAATTGAAAAACATTTATTCTAATAATTTAAAACGAGCTTCTCATACCTGGCCTGTGATGTAGTTGGCAGCTGGATTAAGAGCCAAGAACTCCACCAAACCTGCAACTTCCTCCGGTTGTCCATATCTACCTGAATATCCACATAGAGAAGAAAAAATATGAAAATTTGATCACAATTATGGTCAGTGTAATAGTCAGTTATTAGTAATTAGCATTTACTTTACATAAATACATAGCGTATTAAGTACTTTAGAGTTACTAATAAATAAACAAGATGAGGTTACATAATGTCTTTCTCCTCTACATCTGTATATATGAAGACATTATGATTTTGAATGAAAATATAACTTCAGTTAATAATAAATAAACAAAATGAAGGTTACATAATGTCTCTCCCCTACATTTGTATATATGAAGACATATTATGATTTAGAATGAAAATATAACTTGATGGTTCCCTTCTCATGAGTATGATCTCCTCTCTATTCAATCTCTGTATAATCTGATATGGTGTCAATGCAATGATGAAAAGAAACCAAAGCTGAAAGCAAGTGAAGACCTATGTACTGGCATGTCCAGTGATGGTCCAAGGATCTGCAATACGAGTTGAGCAGAGCAAATAGGGTAACACTTGGAATAACCATCGTTCGAATCTGGCAGAAGTTGTGCCGTACAAATGGAGTAGCCAGCCGCAGTACGAAAATCATAGCAGCAGTCGTACTACGTTTTATTTGTGTACACATTTGATTGTCGCTGCCGTACCCATGCAAAATTTTATTAGCCACCATAAAAATATTTTAGTCGTCATTTTAATTTGCCGTACAGCCACCATTTCTAAGAAGCTGTTGTTTTAATGTCGTACGAACGCTTTTTCCTAAGTAGCCACCATTTTAATATTCCCCGTACGGTCATTGTCGTTCTGACAATTTACTTATTCGCCCCATAGAGATTGTTTCCATTTCGTTTCCAATGCAATTATTTATGTTAAAACCGGTTGGAATAAAATTTTGGGTTGGAAATTTGAATATGGCCACTTTGTCAAATATTATACTTAAGAGTAACTAAAAATTTAATGGCCATAATTTTGAGTGCATATGTTTAGCCAGATTGGTATTGGGCAAAGTCAAACTCATGCAGATGCAGATGCTGTCATGCTCATTAAGCTTTTGGTGATGGATGAGATGCTCCCTGGAATTCAAACTGGGGACAATGCATTCACCATTTGGTAGAATCTTCAGAATATGCATGAAACCTCTGATAAAGGTAGAGGTTTTTTCTAGAAGAATATTTTGTTTTCTATTAAGATGAAGAGCATGATTCTTTTCCAAATCATTATTGAAAGTTAAAGATATTAATGTGATTCTTTTCCAAATCATTATTGAAAGTTAAAGATATTAGAGATTTTTTCTTGAAGAATATTTTGTCTTCTATTAAGATGGAAGAGCATGATTCTTTTCCAAATCATTATTAAAAATTAAGGATAATTGAGATCAATGAAAGGCTATTAATAGGAATAATGAAAGGGGAGATCGTGTCATCATAACAATGAAGCATCTGTCCTACTCCTTCGAAAACTTTATTGAAACTTTAAGCATTACTTCTAATATTGAACTAACTTTTGAACAACTCTACAAAAAGTTTTCGCAAAAGGACAAGTGGAGAAAGCAATTTGGAAAGTGGTCATGACACTTCAAAAGTTGCTTTGGCCGCAAATTTTAAAGGAAAAGGGCAAGGGTAGTAAGGCTAAAAAGTGGCACAAAAAACAAGCCAAATAATTCAGGTAATCTGAAAATGGGCAAGATTTCTAAATGCTTTTACTGTGGAAATAGACATCCCAAGTGGATCTATCAAACATTTGATGATATTTACTTGGATGAGATTCCTAAACTAGGGGAGGAAGGACAATTATTGCAAAATAGAGGTAAAAAGTCTAATTTTTGCAATTGTGCTTTACATTCCAACATTCAACATTCTTTTTGAATCTCAAAGTTATGAAGAAGCCAAAAGACGACCAAAATGGGAGAAAGTTATGCAAGTTGAATATAATGCCTTGATGAAAAACAAGACTTGGGTTTTGGAGGATGTTCCCACTGATAATAATGTAATATTCCCCTAGTGCTGATATGAATATTTGTTCACTGCTGTTATGTTTTACTGCCTATTTTGGTTGGGAACTTTTGTCAAACAGTATGCTGATATACTCAAAACCCACTATAAAACCCCCTTTTCTGGCTGTTGTTTGGTATAGGACTTTTGTCAAACAATTAGGTTTCTGGAATGTCTTAGTATTGCTGTTAGATTAGGCCCTTTGTCAAACAACTTGCTGCTGATATGTTTTTGTAGCTTACTGCTGGCTCATGACTTTTGTCAAACACTTTGGCTGTAAGCCCAAATCTGATATAAAATACCCATGGTTGCTGCTGTTATTTTGCTGGTTTGGTTTCTTAAAGTGTTTGTGGTGTATGCATAGGGTTTGTGTACCAAATAGAAATTTTCATTGCTTGCAATATATATATATAAAACACAACTAAATGGCAATATTTCAACAAATGTTATAACAGCAAGAATATAGCAAGTCTGCTCTCATTACTATCAATCCAAGCTGCAACAATTACAAAGCAAATAACTCACAGCTCTAGTCTGTCTTGTTGCTGATCTGATTTGCAAATACACATATATCTAGCTACCAACCAATGAGCAGATCGATCCCTGTAAAACTCTCTCACAACAGCAATTATTGGCACGATTTGCAAGCAGATTGGAGGTGAGATATTGTACTGAAATGTCAGCTGGTAAAGCTCCCCAAACCCCACGGATTTCAAGACAGGAATGAATCGATCACCACAAACCTTCGGCTCTCCCAGGAGACTCAGCCTCCCTCTCTAAAGAACTCGGCCCACACACACAACTTGGCCTCCACATTAGAGAAACTTGGCCTCTACCAAGCAAACTCGGCTCTCACACAAAGATTCAGTCTCCACCCAAAGAACTCGGCCCCGCAAGAAAATATTCCTGCTTCTTCTAAGGGAAACTCGGCCTGCACAAGACTCTAAGGGACTGTAGCTAGATCTGCAGTAAACAATCTCCACAAACCCCAAAAACTCCCGAAAATAACCAACACTATTTAGCACAAATGATAGATCTTCCTTCTGCAATGAAAACCTGTGAGAAATCTGAGTGATTCCTCCAACCAATCAGCTAGACTGGAATCTTTCACCACCGAACCAATTCTCCACAAGGATTTTGCTCCAAAACCCTCACAAGCCACAAGAGTTCTCCAAAATCCAAGTTTAAAATAATAATCATGCATAATGAGAGAATGAGCTCATAATTCTCCTTTATATCCCATTTACCTTTTTTCCCCTCAAGTGACTTTTTAAATTCTCATTTATATCCCATTTATCTTTTTTCCCCTCAAGTGACTTTTTAATTTATCTTTAATATTTACTCTAAAATCACTTTATTAATTTATTAAACCTTTTTACTCTAAAAAGTGATTTATCTCATTTTAAATCATTCGCTGGCATTGGAAGTCACTTTTCATCACCCCAACGTTTAGAGCTCTTCATCCCGGTTACAACAAGCTATTACACCAAGGTACCCCTCTTAGATAATTTATTAAAATCACAATCTTAGTGAAATCCATTAAATAATGCTCAATAATACTCCCAAATTACGAGAATGGTCGAAATGCAACAGAATTGAAATCTGACTGCGCAAGAATGATCTTGATGATGAAAGATGATAAACGGACCTCTAAAAGCATCATATAGCTCCTCTAAACCCTATGAGCTCACTGGTAACATCAAATTACCCCTCTAATCAAACGGACACAACCCATAAGTCGTCTCCAACTGCAGAGCAAAGGAACCTGAATATGGGGACATTACAAATAAAAAAACACATGGGTTCCAAATGAGTATATAAGGTCAAGTAAAAGGAAGATGGTACACTTGACAAACACAAAGAAACTCTGGTTGTGAAAGGCTTTGCTCAACAAGAAGGGATAGACTATGACGAGACATTCGCTCCCACTATCACTATCAAGTTGGTTACAATCAAGTTAGTTCTAGCTCTTGCTACTCATTTTGGCTAGACTATTTATCAAATGGATATTAAGAGTTCCTTTTATTATAAAATGCACTGGACACCACTTAATGATGAAGCCCTCCAGGGTTGATGCACATAACCAAACACAATATTATTGAAAATACTACAGATGGTTACAACAAGATTCATCTTTCTTATGGAGAGTTTGAGAGGTGACATTTGTCCAAAACCCTAAAAGCTAATAATAATTGAAAAGCATGTCTTTTAGCCTAAGTCAATAAGGTGACTTTCTTACACATGTAAGCCTCATATTCTAACACACTCTCTAAGGCTTAGAGTGTTGAAAAAAAACTCACTAAAAGCGAAACACACTCTAGTTGCAAACGCATTTACTGAAAACTAATCAATGGAATCAAACATTATTATAATGCTTCTTCTTTGAAAAGAGTGCTTGAACCAATAAGTCTCCTTCAAGTTGCTCCCTATTCCTATGAAAGGTATAGTCTCCCAAATGTAATCCAAGTTCCTAGCATCATTGGACACCATTTGCAAATGAAATCTCCCGTAACCCTCATAAAGGTATGGTAAAAAATTGAACTTCCAAATCTTGGATCTCCCTTGAACTATAGAACAAAAATCCCCACATGCATGTCTCATAACCCTAATGAGATATACTTTCTTCGAACCACAAGCATCCCAAAGTATTGAACAACTATCTATCCTCCCCGACATCACTCCTTGTCTTCAAAGATTGGGCCTCTTAAAATGTGAACAATGCCAATTCTTCAGCAAGGTCATCACTGATGCAGTATCTAGTGGATATCAACAATGGCTACATTTGTTGACTCTTTAAGATTTCCTTTGAGAAGGTCACTAGCACAAGTTTTTTAATTAATTACTGTATGACGTGTTTTTCCATAGTAACACTAAATCTCACTCTTGCCTGTCATTCTCTTTCCCATCATTTTCTTTTAGTGCAGTCTCTAGCTGAGAATCTCCTTCCAACTCTCTTGCAATTGCTCTCATCTTCAGTGAAGAGAGTTAAAATCAAGTCTTCTAGAGTTTGTGAAGACATTTGATTAAGAGTAAAAATGACATTGTTGTATTTGGAAGGAAAATTGTTTAACAAGATAGATTTGGCATCCTCTTCCTCCACCGTAGATTTGACTTTCGCTCGTTGTCTGATGAGAGATCTTAGATTGCTTATGTAGCTAGATATAGTGATTGTGTCAAACATCATGAGTCTCAACCACTGAAACTTTAGAGAAAACTTTTCATTTACCGCTTTTGCTCTAAACAATTTATTCAGATTATTCCAAATTTCCTTGGATGATTTCTCAAAATCTACATGATGCAACTCAGAATTAGAGAGAGCAAGGCCAACAATAGCTTTGTCTTTATCATCTCTACTCTACCATTCCAGTAATTTATTTTCATCTATAGGTGATTGCTCATTTCCATTTACTATTCCCCACAAGTTCTTATTCATTACTTGCATTTAGATTTTCACCTTCCAAGTGTGAAAATTGAAGCCATTAAATTTTTGTAAGAGAGTTTCCATTCTCAAAAAAATTGTATATAGACTTTTCTTGAGACTAATAGGAAATTTTTTCATTATGGAATATACCTCTACCTTTGCAAATTAGGATTGGTGGTTGTTGTACAGCTTGACGACAAGTGGCAGTACCACAAATTGTACGATTTGGTGGCTATTGTACGGTAGATTTTGTATGGCAAGTGGCAACTTTATCCTTGTCAACTAGCTTCTCCACAAATCCATTGAACACATTTATCCTTGGTGGTTGGCTTCTCCACAAATCCACTAAACACCTATATCCTTGGCAATTGACTTCTCCTTCCTCTAATGGTGACTCACACAATAGCTTAGGATATGTATCACAAGCAACAACAATTGTCTTTTATACACAGCAATGTATCCTTCACATTATGAAACGACAGCAATTGCGTTTTAATTTGTGGCGGCATATCCTTCACATTATGAAATGGAAACTCCCCTAATCAGATTCCTAAATACCGCGTAGACCCTTGGCAAGTGTTCTTTGGTGGCTCTTCTCTAGTGTGCAATAATGGCAGCTCATACCTGCAAGGATATAGGCTCTCATAAACGTGAACAACAACTCTTAGGTGTCTCTCTACTACAATAGCGTCTTCCATAGAATGGTGGCTAGGATAGGATGCTCATCTACTATGATACCATATTATAAAATGAACTAGACCCCACTTAATGATGAAAAACTAGATAGGGTTGATGCACATAACCAAACACAATATTATATTATCAAAATACTTCAAATGGTTACAACGAGATTCACCTCTCAAATATAGAGTTTGAGAGGTAATATTTGTCCAAAACTTTAAAAGATAATAATAACCAAAAGGCTTATTTTTTAGCCTAAGTCACTAAGGTGACTTTATTACACACGTAAGCCTTATATTCTAACCTACATTACCAAGAGCGCCCCCTCCCCTACTCTGAAGCTCCGAAGCAAGAGCGCCCAGGGAGCTAACCTTGGAGCATGCTCCAAATATCCGGGAACGCACCCTAGGGTGCTCAGATCACTCCCTGCCAATCCGAGAGCACCACACTCCAAAAGGTGCTCTAGAATTTTTGGAGTGTGCTACAAGGGCACTCTGGCCACACTTTCACCGCACTTTGTGAATGCTCCGACGAGTGACCCGGACGCTCCCGCGAAAATCTAAAAAACTAGAAGCGTTGGGACAACAATCCAAAGGAGGATAATTTGGAGGATGGAGTATTGCTTTTAGAGCAATTGGAGATTGTTCTTTTGGATGATGATGATCATCTTGAGATGCCACCCCCATCCACTTCCATGGCCCCCATGTCTAGGACTCCAGGTACAGCACTAGAGGCTTCATCTTCACTTTCATCACGGCTGTCTACATCTACTTCTACACAGTTTCGTGACAACTTTCGTCCTTCTCAGGAGCCTCCACTACCACCACGAGGAGGCCCACACAACAATCGTGGTGGTGGAAGGAGGATGGGATAGTTATTTGATGTTTCTCCTTTTTCATTACTTTATATGTCATAGTCTATAGATGATAGATTCATAGTGTTTAGCAACTAGCTCAGTTTAAAGTTTAAACTTTATTGTTTTGGACCTTTCGATCTTCATACTTTAGTGCAAAAGGCATATTTTATAAACATAACTATTTGGTCGTGATTCATGTTATTGCTAATAGTTGTTGGATTATGGATAATTGATTTCATTCCATAAGTTAATGGTTTACTTTCTATTATATGACTTACAAATTTGTATGTTGGTTTGTAAGTTTGTAATTGTTAGAATCTAGACAGTTGATGCTCGAATGATTAATCATTGACGTACTATGAATGTCATTTCTATCTATATTAATGTACAAATATGCATGGTTTCATATATTCTACAGCTAATTTTGTCTTTCTACGTGTTTTTTTAATATAAACGCAATATATATATATATGCTCCCAGGACGCTCCCGCTCTTGAGGATTTTTGGAAAATGACACTCTCGACGCTCCCACTCCCTAAAACGCTCCCGCTTTGCTCCATGCTCTGGCAACATAGATTCTAACACCTTCCTCAATGGTCTTTTGGAGGAAGAGGTTTATATGTGTCAACCTCAAGGTTTCTAGGATCCTAGAAAGTAACATATGGTATGTAGATTGGTTAAGGCTCTGTATGGCCTTAAATAGGCACCAAGAGCTTGGTACATCAAAATTGACAAAACACTTGTAAGATAATGGATTCAGAATAATCTTTTCTGATTCCAAACTGTACATCAAAAGTGAGGATGATGTGTAGTTATATTAGTGATATATGTAGATGGCATCATCACCACAAGTAGCAAGGCTAGAACAATTACCAAGATAAAATCTGAATCACGTTCTGCTTTTGACATGACAGATTTAGGCCTCCTACAGTATTGCTTAGGTGTAAAAGTTTGGCATACTAGCAAATGTGTTTTTGCTTCACAAACTAAGTATACCAAAGGTCTGTTAGACAAATACAAGATCATTGATTGTAAAGATTCATCTACACCTATGGAAAAAGAGTTGAAACTTTCAGCTAAAGTTGACTCAAAATCAGCAAATGAGTCGATTTATAGGCAACTTGTGGGAGGTTTAATTTATCTTACAATCACCAAGACAAATTAATTTTGCAATCAACTACATACCCAGGTTTATGACAGACCCTAAAGTAGAACATTGGGTAGCAGTAAAAAGGGTTTTGAAATATGTTAAAGGCAAAATAGGTTTTGGATTATTATATGGTGAAAGTGATGCATTTCAATTAACTGGTTATACAGATTTCGATTGCACGGGATCAATGAATGATCGGAAATCAACAACTGGTTATGTGTTCAGTCTTAGAACGAGTGCAATTTTATGGGTTAGCAAGAAACAAGTGGTTTCACTTTCTTCTACGGAGGCAGAATATAGGGGCAACAATAAAAGGAACATGTGAGACAGTTTGGCTTAAAAGAATACATGGAGATTTGATGCTTGAACAAACCAAGCCAACAGTTCTTTTATGTGACAATCAAGGTGTTCTAAAATTAGCAAGGAATCCAGTGTTTCATGAGCACACCAAACACATTGATGTGCATTGTTATTTCATCAGACAACTTGTAGAAAATGAGGAGGTTGAACTTCAATATTGTACAACACAAGACCAGACTGCAGACATCTTCACCAAGACACTTAGTCCAGATAAGTTTTGTCAAATTTAGAGACAAGCTTGGTGTATTTTCCAGAATGGCCATCAAGGGAGGATGTTATAGTGTACAATTATTAATAATGGTCATTTATTAAATTATTAGTAATTAGCATTTATTTTACGTAAATACATAGTACATTGAGTCCATTAAGAGTTAAAATAAATAAACAGGAAGAAGTTGCATAACGTCTTTCTCCTCTTCATTCATATATATGTAAGAAGACATTATGATTTTGAATGAAAATATAACTTGATGGTTCCCTTCTCATGAGTATAGTATCCTCTCTGTTCAATCTTGGTTTAATCCGATAATAATATGCCATTCTGAAATCAGTCAGCCCATATTTTTTGCACTAGCAAAGAGAACATGGCAAGTTTGGCTTGTCTGCTATAGGAAACAGAATGCCATACATGACATGAACTGCATGAACTATCCGGAATATAAAGAATTCTTAGTTGCTGTATTCATGGGAGCAATGTAATAAGAACATGCCTGAACTACTTACCCAAAGGTATGGTCTGGAGAATTTTCTTCTCAATTTCATCACCAAGTTTTGCAGTCATGTCTGAAGCAATAAATCCAGGAGCTATGGCATTGGCCTGTACAAGAGAAGATACAGTTTAAAAGCATCCCTTTTTGTTTCCCAAAAAGGTTCTGTAATTGAGATAAGACCTCAGAACTCCAACCTAAACTCCTTATTTAAAATTCTAATGCTCACAGAAATTCACAAAAGTTGAGAAGCTCACTGTGATATTTCTACTGGCATATTCCCTTGCAACAGTCTTAGTCAGCCCAATAACTCCTGCTTTGGCCGCACTGTAATTAGCTTGCCCTATATTGCCAGTTAAACCCACCACAGAAGCTATATTGATGACTCTTCCCTGCAAGCATTCAAATAATACATTGGAGTTAACGAAAACCGACCTACCATCAAAAACATTAATTTTCATTGTACTATCTTGCTCAGGGTACGAAACAGGAGGGAATACTATTGTAATACCCCATTTGGTACCTCCTGTTTTGTACATGAACTACAGTAAATATCATGCAAATATTTTCCTAGGTGCCAAGTCATGAGGACTTTATACAAGGCACCTCATATTATATGTTTGTTCATATGAAGTAAGTTGTAAGGTCTAGTAAGGTTCCTTGTGGGACGTAATTAGCTTACTTAGCCTAATTCTGTTTCCCCAAGTCATAAAGCCATGATGTACATTTGTATATGTGATATAAAAATTCCTAGTGTAGAGCCCAAGGCCCCAGTAGAGAATGCTAGATACATTGCTTTATTTCACATTTCCTAAATAAGACAAGGTGAAGTCACCATTATCTATGTTCATAAAGTTAACATGAATAATACAAGGTTCATGTGGAGGCTGCTAGGAAGAATGAGGGGGCAATGATGTGATGACAGGGGAAGGAAAAAGGGGTCACATGGGAAAAATATTGCTTTCAGAACTCCCCAATCCTCATGAATATGTTCCAAATCGAATACTCTTGGAGACAACTTCCTGACATGCATATTTTCATGCATACTCTTGTATATATTCCATAATTTTGATNTATTCTTCTCATTGCTCGTCTTCCTCATCCTCCCATCTACCTCATTCATATATCGAACATTGTAGTGAACCAGAGTAATGTTGTTGATCTGTTGCAGTTTTCTATAAAGTTGGAGAGCTTGAGAGTAATGCTGTAGCAAGCATATGATACTGGGAAGGATTTCTGTCATTCTTACAGACCCTGTGCAGAGTCTTGATTGTCTTGATCTAATGGTTTCTTGAATCCCCCACTGGCGCTATCGTTGTTGGATTTTGAGAGTTGAACTGCACTGCCTTACAAGGTCTCTCCAAATCTGTAGCTTAGTGGGCTAGGATCTTCTTGCCAGAATTGCTGTAGCAAGCACATGAGACTAGGAGGGATTTCTGCCATTCTTACAGACCCTGTGCAGAGTCTTGATTGTCTTGATCTAATGGCTTCTTGAATCCCCCACCGGCGCTATCGTTGTGGGATTTTGAGAGTTGAACTGCACTGCCTTACAAGGTCTCTCCATATTTGTAGCTTAGTGGGCTAGGATCTTCTTGCCAGAATTTCTGTAGCAAGCACATGACTGGGAGGGATTTCTGCCATTCTTACGGACCCTGTGCAGAGTCTTGATTGTCTTGATCTAATGGTTTCTTGAATCCCCCACTGATGCTATCGTTGTGGGATTTGAGAGTTGAACTGCACTGTCTTACAAGGTCTCTCCAAATTTGTAGCTTAGTGGGCTAGGATCTTCTTGTCAGAATTGCATCCTGGCTATGAAGGGTTCCCTAGGAAATTTCTGGTTTCACAGTGGAATGGTCAAGCTAGAGTAAGTACTCGCTGAAAGATGATGCTCATAGGCTAAGTGAATGTTGGTAAAGCATCCTTGTAACATCTAGATGTCAAGGTCACTGATTAGGTGGTTAAACCACCATAACCAACTTAGGGTGTTATATAATAATGCAATGAGGGATGATCAACTTGAGAGAAAGGTATTTGACATATGTACTGTGGGTACCTACCTTGGGTTCTCAATCATGTACTTGCTGGAGCATCATTAAAATATCTAGCATTTGTTATTCTCTCCACATTTATGTGAGTTTGTTATTTTGTTATGCACCCATATAAAATCCTACAATTATGTGTCCCTACAGTGAACTTTGACCGCTTCTTATCTTGTTCCTCACCTCAACTCACAGATTTCAGTAGTTAATTTCACTTTTCGTTGAAAATTGGCATACAAACTCTTGCAACAATCTGTAAGGATAAAAATACAGATCACCTGTAGCCCTCTATTAATGGAAAACCTTCATCACTCCACTGTCAGTGGAATACCAGCATTTGGATCATAAGTTATAACCCACATGGATCAAAGCCTTTCTAAAAGGAGAGAAGGTGAAATCAGAGGGGATGAATTGAATATCAAGCGTTGCTTTGCAGGCTGAAACATGGGAGGGTCAAATTAAGAGTCATAAGACTTAAAAAGGCAAGCATAAAATTAATCTTACACAATAAGTACACTGTTCCTGGGTAATTTGAAATGTTTATTGAGCAAGGGTGCACACTCTAACAACTTCCATGAAAACTTCAACAAAAAATAGCATACAGTGTAACAGTCATCTATTTTGTAACACAAAGTTCTACACTAAAGCATGAACTACCAAGAGTTTAGTTTACAACTCAGTATAAAATTCAAGGTTCACCTTTCTCTTCTTCATCATGACTTTAGCTGCTGCCTGCATAGAAAATAAAAGTCCAATTGGTGACTTAAGACAGAGAATCATCACTAAGGCAAAAACCAGAGGAAATAGCAAGACACTTTATTAGCTAGACCATAATTCACCACGCTTGCAACAGACCAACATTTACCTGTGTACAAAGAAATACACCTGTAAGATTCAAGTCAATAACATCCTGCCACTGAGATCTTGTCATTCTCATCATTAGTGTGTCCCTTGTAATACCTGCAAATAAAACTCAATGCACCCATACATAAGAATGCAATGAAAAATAAATAGAGCACATTAAGAAAATCCAAATATGAGAAAAAAAGACATAAAAGACTTACAAATACCTGCATTGTTTACCAAGATGTCAATTGTTCCCCATGAGTCAATTGCCTATTCAAATAATAACAGCAAAAATGAAATCAGCAATTAGTGCATAACATCATAACAAATTGAAGTGCAGTCCAAAATAATGGCATGATATCTCATATTGACAGCAGCCATAGTCTGGATATTTAGTTCTCACCGTTTTAAACATACCCTCAACATCAGCCTCCTTTGACATATCCCCTCCATAAATAATGGCTGAGCCACCAGCAGCTTCAATCTGTGGTGAATTCACTCTTACAGGTTCAATAAAGATAATAAAGACAATAAAAACCTATAATGCAATATGTGTACTTCACATTAGACACTACAGTGTATATCAAGGAACAGAGCAACATATATAAATGCAAACAACAAAAACCACACCGATTCTGAAGAAACAATACTGACACTGCAAATAAGCCTCCCGCTGATGCATTTTTTTTAAAAAAGCAATTTAATTTTTGATAATAAAAAATACATTTAAAAGGCTAATCCTTCCAATCAAGGCACCTTCTGAACAGTATGGCCCATTCAAATAGTGTTTGGAAACATGAGGCTTTTAGATGAATCAATCATCTCAGTTGGTGGTAGACTCTTAGATAAATAAATCATTTCATCTGGTGATGGATTTGACAATGTACACAAATAAAGGACACTTTGGAAACAGGAATTTAAAAAGTGAACCCAGAATTTTCACATAAATGGTTTCAGATTCTTGTTTCTAGTTAGCTTTTGTGGGTTGCTATCAAAAAATACAAGAGCAGCTGTCTCTAATTCTTCAGCCCTTCTAAGCTCTTGCTAGTAGCCAGGATCATAAAACAATGCTGATAGCTATTGGATGGCAAAATGAAAAATGAAAACTCGGCTTTCTAGAAAAGATATCTTCCATTAGTTACCTATTCAAAACTCGGATCAAAATTGTCATGTTCTTACACCATTCTCTAAGATTTAAGCCATCTTGGAAAGTGTGAGGCACCTCAGGGAATACAAGGTGTGCTCATACTTGTAACAGTACCTCTTCTCTTAGGCCTAATATTCTGTTCGACAGGAAATCCCTGCTTTGCTTAGTGTCAGGGATGGGAGCTGCCGGAGGATCCAGAATAAGTTTGAAGAATGGTTGGAGGGATACCCAGAATTTAGGTGTAGGTATAGGGGACGGTACCTGTTGTAGTCACCCTAGTCGACTACTCAACTAGGCACGAGAATATGTAATGTTCCTGACTTGGCTAGTTTAGGAAACACTGCTAATGTGTGTGTAGGATCAAAGGTTTACAGCATATAAATGATAATACAAATAATAAACGCAACGAAGGACTGCAAAGTTTGTATTATGATATCTCTGTGGATTACAAAATGGCCGAATGCGACTGAATAACTGACAATACTCGACTAGATCAACATACAAAGGATCTTAGCTGGAATATAAATAAGCAACTGTGGCTGAATAAAATAACAACACTCGGCTAGATCAAAGACAAAAGGATCTTAGCCGGAATACAAATAAGCAACTAAAAGATAATACCCGGAATATGGGAGCACTGCTTAATCAATGAAGAATGATGGAAGACCTGGATGATCTTCCCGGTGACTAGGGTGTGTCTTTCAACACCGAAATCAGCCAACTGGTGTCTTCCTCCTGGAATACACTGAACTATCTCTCCTGAGATGCACCTCTTCTCCTCAATGA
>SNQJ01S0002626.1:86232-107274 GCA_010110895.2 Picea sitchensis
AAAGGCTTTCCGTATATACATTCCTTCCTTGAGGAAGACAATTTTGAGGAGGGATGTGAGATTTGAGGAGGACAGAGCCTTTAGGAAGTCACCAGGGACAGAGAGGGGTGAGCAGTCATCACCTCAGATTCAGTTGAGTCCGCAGCAGACTTCAGTGACACATAGTTCGGGGCCACCAGTTTCGGTGACGACTGGCCCACAAGTGACAGGGACACAAATGTCAGGATCACAAGTTACTGGTCCACAGGTTTCAGGATCGGGTACTCCAGATTCTACTTCAGGATCACAGTCTTCAGGAGATGGGGTTGAGCAGGGAGAGTCCCCTCCACGGGACACTACTTCAGAGAGGAGGAAGCCCAAGTGGCTTCAGGATACTTTGAGGGAGGCACAAGGTTCAGTGGGGAATCCCAAACAGGCAGTGAGGGAGAGTAAACCTCCCGAGAGGTTTTGCAACTACATCGCGATGGTGCGTAGTATTCGGGAGTCTGAGCCTTCCACTTTTGAGGAGGCTACTGGTAGACAGGTTTGGAGAGATGCCATGATGGAAGAGTACAATTCCATCATGAAGAATGATGTTTCGAAAGTTGTTCCTAGACCTGATGGGAAGTCAGTGGTGACTTCCAGGTGGCTCTATAAACTCAAGCATGCTGCAAATGGCAACATTGAGAAGTACAAAGCTCGCTTTGTGGCTTGAGGGTTCTCACAGGTTGTGGGAGTTGATTATGATGAGACCTTTGCGCCAGTTGCTAGATATACCTCGATCAAGTCAGTGATTTCCATTGCAGCAGAGATGGGTTGGAAGATCCACCAGATGGATGTGAAGACCACATTTTTGAATGGTCTTACACAGGAGGAGGTCTATATTGAGCAGCCATTGGGCTTTGAGGTGCATGGGAGAGATTTTCATGTGTGTAGACTGAAGAAGGCATTGTATGGGCTGAAACAAGCTCCTAGAGCTTGGTATTCGAGGATTGATGCCTATTTGCAGCAGTTGGGCTTTGAGACGAGTGAAGCGGATCCCAACATATACTTCATTGTGGTTGGAGAGGATCCTCTCATTATCTTGCTATATGTGGATGATCTTTCCATTACAGGGGCAGAGAGACTCATCACTCGCTGCAAGGAGAGCCTTGCTTCAGAGTTTGAGATGACTGATATTGGATTGATGCACTATTTTTGGGGATTGGAGGTTTGGCAGGAGCCTGGACACATCT
Source organism: Picea sitchensis (assembly GCA_010110895.2). Classification (NCBI taxonomy): domain Eukaryota; kingdom Viridiplantae; phylum Streptophyta; class Pinopsida; order Pinales; family Pinaceae; genus Picea; species Picea sitchensis. The sequence goes on from SNQJ01S0002626.1 coordinate 87,447, forward strand.
TCTTGGGACAAGGGAAGTATGTGTGTGATATTCTTAGGAGATTTCAGATGGAGGATTGTAGGCCCGTGACCACTCCCATGATTACCAACTAGAAGAAGCTTCATGCTTATGAGTCACAGTTGGTGGATTCCACTTTATATCGTCAGTTGATTGGGTCTTTGATGTATTTAGTCAATACCAGGCCAGATATTTGTTTTGATGTCAACACTCTCAGCCAGTTCATGGTGGAACCTAGGAGAGTGCACTGGGTGGCAGCAAAACATGTGCTCAGGTATCTTTGTGGTACGGTAGATTATGGTCTGGACTATCAAAGAGGGGATGGAGTTCGTTTGGTTGGATATACAGATTCAGATTGGGCAGGATGTGTCAGTGACCGGAAGAATACTTCAGGGTCTTATTTCGGAATGGGCTCAGCATTTGTGTCTTGGTTCAGTCGGAAGCAAAAGTCAGTGGCATTGAGTTCTGCAAAGGCTGAGTATATGGCTGCCAGTCAGGCCAGTTGTGAGGCCCTTTGGCTTCACAAGTTGCTAGTGGGATTGTTTGGTGTGCAGTTGAGGCCTACCTTGATTTATTGTGATAATCAGAGTTGCATTAAACTCTCGAAGAATCCAGTATTTCAAGACAGGTCTAAGCATATCGAGATTCGTTATCACTTCATCCGTGACTATGTTCAGAGAAGAGCAGTGGAGCTACAGTACATATCTACAAATGAGCAAGTTGCAGACATACTCACCAAAGCATTGGGCAAAGGCAAGTTTGTATTTTTCAGGGACAAGCTTGGAGTGGTGAGTAACACTTTCCTCAGTAAGAGGGAGTGTTAAAAATAATTAAAAAGCACCTAGGCAAGTGTTTCTCATCACCTAGGCGCCTAAGGGGTGAGAAAGTGCCTAATGTGGACCCTAGTCATTTAATTTGTGAGAGACAAATTAAAAGGTGACTTTTTGAGACTTAGGGAAAGTGGGTGGATAAAGTGATTTTATTTCCACCATTGATCTCATCTAATCTCTACCGTTGGATGAAGAGACTCTTCACCTTCCCCCATGAGGTTGACTAGGGTAGGAGGGCGCACCCTTTCTAGAGTTGATTGTTCATTGTTGAGAGAGCAAAAGAAGAGAAGGGGGCGAGTTGAAGAAGGAGGCCATTATCTGAGCTAGGGCACACATTCCAAGACAACATAGAGGCAAACTTTAGCACGCAAATCGAGGAGAGAGTACAGCCATTAATTGCAAGCCGTACTGTACGGATTTGGAGGGTCGTACAGCTTTAAAGTCGACATAGAAATCGAGGCAAAGTATAGCATTAAAGGAGGGTCGTACTGTACAGATTTTGAGGCGGTCGTATAGTCATTAATTGCACAGAAATCGAGCAGTAGGGTACAGCAAAAGAGACATGTCGTACTGTACAGATTTTAGCAGTCTATGCTGTTGTTTATTGCTGCATAGTTTTCGAGGTAATTTGTAGTGTGATTTTTCTGAGTTTTGGTACAGTTCCCAAGGCAGTCGTACAGGCATTTATTGCCCAAAAAATTGTTGTTGTTGTTTGGCACAGCTTTCGAGGTGACCGTACAGTCAAAGAGGGTTCAGAAATCAAGGAGTTGACCTGTGCTTTAGTACAGGAAATTTTGTTGTGAATTTTGAGGAGTTTGGCTCAGCATTTTGAAGACAAAGCTTGGCACGGTTTTCAAGATAAGTCTGTATTAAATTTCTAAAATTATAGACTGTTGTAAAAGACATTTCCTCTGACCTTAGAAATAATAAAACTCCCTCTCTCACTGGTTTTCCCCTTGTGGGTTTTTCCAGGGTCGTTGTTAAACCAAAAATCACTGTGTTGATTTTCTGAGTTATGTGTTGTTGATATGTTCTTATTTATGCGTTAAACGATGCTCAGAATCCTCATGTTTAAGTTCTGAAATAGTTATTTTATGTTGAGTTTAATTGGTTGTCATAAAACTGGGTTTGGGCATTAAACATTGGCTGAAAAATCAACAAGACTTGAAACTGGGTTGGGTCTGAAATTTTACAATTTTGAGGATGTCAAAGGTTATAGACTTCTTCCACCTCATTCAAATGAAATTATTATTCGAAGAGATGTTAAATTTGATGAAAATCTCTTGGCCCATGAGCCTAATTCGGCATTTGTGCCTTATTCGGCCTGCAAGCCATCTTCAGCGTTTGTGCCTTCTTTTGTTCCTATTCTAGTTTCTTCTTCTTCAGATGATAACAATGAGGATGAAAATCCACCTCTGCTTGCTCACCTTCCTCCATATGAGTCCATTGAACATGAACCTAAACTAGCACCACTGCTTCCTAGATGGGTCTATTCAACACGAGAAGCAGTTGGTGATATTGTCGATGATCCTTCAGATCAACGTCGGACACGTTCACAATTCCAGGGAGCCTCCTCTCTTTTGGCTCAAGTTTCAGAGACTCGTGATCGAAAGACATTTGCAAAAGCTTCAAGTCATCCAGATTGGGATACAACAATGAATGAAGTTCTTTAATGGCAAACGATACTTGGGATTTTGTATCTCTTCTGAAAGGAAGAAAGCTTGTCAAATGTAAATGGGTCTACAGAACTAAGTATGCATCAGATAGAAGTGTTGAAAGACACAAGGCTCGGTTAGTTGCCAAAGGGTTCTCTCAAGTTGAAGGAATTGACTATAATGAAACCTTTTCCCCTGTAGCCAAAATGACTTCCATCCGCCTTGTTCTAGCCCTTGCATCCTCACATAAATGGAAGGTCCATCAGATGGATGTCGAATCCACCTTCTTGCATGGGGATTTGCAAGAAGAAACCTACATGGAACAACCTCCTGGCTATGTCCAAAATGACTTTAGCCTTGTTTGTCACCTTAAGAAATCTCTTTAAGGTCTTAAGCAAGCTCCTCAAGCTTGGTATGCCAAAATGGACAACTTTCTTCTTGATACCGGCTTTTCTAGATGTCATTTTGACCCTAATGTCTATACCAAGAAAGTAGGAAGCCATCTCATAATCCTTGTTCTCTATGTTGATGACCTTATCCTCACTGGTAGTGACCAAAAATTTTTAAACCATGTGAAAACCATCCTTAAGAAGAAATTTGAAATGACCGACTTAGGCTATTTGCACTATTTCCTTGGCCTCCAAGTTTTCCAAACCAAGGAAGGAATTTTTCTTTCCCAATCTAAGTATGTCTGTGACCTTCTTCATCGCATTCACATGGAAGATTCAAAACCAGCCCCTTCTCCCTTCCAGTCTGGAGTCAAACTTGTTGCCACTTGTACTTCTCCTGAAGTTGATGCCACTCCATACCGTCAGTTAGTTGGTAGCCTCTTATACTTGACTCATACACATCTTGATCTTTCTTTTGTTGTTGATCTCGTTGCCTGGTATATGAAAAGTTGCAAACACCCTATGAAAGCTATTGGAAAGCAGCTAAAAGGATACTTCGGTATGTTTGGGGTACAGTTCAGTTCGGGGGGGGACTCCTTTATTGGTTGGCTTCACTGATTCAGATTGAGTCGGCGACCCTGATGATCAAATCATCAAAAGTCTACTGCAAGTTATGTTTTCAACCTTGGTTTAAGACCTGCCACTTGGGCCTGTAAGAAACAACAGGCTATTACTCTTTCTTCTGTAAAAGTAGAGTACTGGACAACGGTTAATGCAAGTCAAGAAGCCTTGTGGCTTCGACAGATCCTTTCAGAGTTTGGATTCCAACAGCAGCATCTGACCTCCCTCTATTGCGACAATTAGAGTGTCATCAAGCTCGCCAAAGATCCAATTCAACATTAGTGCAACAAACACATCGAGCTACACATGCACTTTATCAGAAAGTTCATTCATGATCGAGTTATTGAAGTGCTTTTTTGCCCTACAGAAGATCAAGTTGCAGACATTTTCACAGAGTCTCTTACAAAAGTGAAGTTTTCCAAACTTCGATCTATGTTAGGAGTTCAGGAAGTTGTCATTAAGGGGGTATAGGCTCTAATGCCTCCTTCCTTCTCCTATTGTGTCGCCTTTGTAAATCCTTCAATCCTATCCCAAGTTGTTCTTAAGGGGGGATGTTAAGATATTTAGACACTTAAGAGTTAATTAAAATCAACTTGGTCTAATGTGTCATTTGGTTAAAGTGTGTTTCTTTAGTATGCATTTGTAGTTAGGTAATGCGACGATCACGATATGTTCCCGACGGATCATGTTCTCCTCGATCTTAACGACTACATTGATCTGTGGCTTAGCACCCGATTTGTCCATGATCTCTATTTAAAGAACGCAGGGGTCGTTTGTCAATGATCGATTATGAGAAACTTTCTTGTAAATCTCTAGAGTAATATTTTTCTTTTGCATTAATAAATTGCTCCAAGTGGCCACGTTGGTTGGGGCCATGGATGTTTCCCCATAGGGGTTTTACCACGTGAAAACATAGGTGTGTTGATCTTTGATCTGGTTGTGTGAGTGGTTACTGAAGGTGTTTGTCCTGTGTTGGAATACATGTGTTGTCGAACACAATTGTATCGGGTCCTAACCTGTCGACAACATAATATCATTATCCCCATGTGTATTTCTTTGTGTATGGTGTCCAAAGAATATCATTATAACATATCAAGGCAGAATGTGTCTATTGAGTCAAAGAAGAGGTCTAGTATTATAGATGCATCATGCGTATTTTCAAAAGAAGAAACATATGATACATAATTTTGCAAATCAAAGACTATGAAAATCCTACACTGTTTGCCAGTATAAAACCATCCTAAATGATTAGAGTAAAAACATTTAACCCTTTTATCATCATGTTGCTGATATACACTTGCTAAGTTCTGAGATAAAACTTTTCATTCAAACAGTAGAAGATAGTCAATATACATAATCATAGATAGATTTGAAACGCACAAGCAATTAGAAAATAGCCGACCCATGTCAAACAAGTTTCATGACAAATCTAGGAAACAAATTAAGCATAAGGCACGTAGTGCTTGTAACAGAGGTAGAAAAATAAAGAAATAGGAAAAAATTAAAATATGACTTTCTTATGTGGTCAAGAATGCATGCATGCAATTTTTATTAAAAACAGGGCATCGAATGCCCACGATTTGATAATTAAGTAGCATATAACACAAGACAACTGTCCAACTATATAAAACTATTTTGAGACAACTTTCAAAAGAAAAATGCAAAAGTACAGACATGGTCGGTTTAAAAAAAAACAAGAACAAAATATCTAACAAAAGCATTGCCTAACCACATATAAGAATGCAAACCCCAGAGGGAGATGACATAGAAAAAGTGAAGCAAGCAAAAAATCATTTTCTTACCTAGTCAAGAATACCTGCAAGCAACTTTTACCAGAAACAGATTTGATAATAAGATAGCCTATAACATAAGACAATTGCCCAGCCGTATAAAAATATTTCGAGACAACTTTAAAACGAAAATTCGGAAAGTACATACACGGTAGGGCTAAAACAAATGAGCCCAATATCTATAAAAAAAGCATTGCCCAACCATATATAAGAACACAAACTTCCAAAGGACGATGGCACACATCGCCCGTTAAGAAAAACGTTCAGGTAGCACTAAACAAAAGTGGGTTGTTAGACTATTTAAAGTACAATGCAAATCAAATAGAGGATGAAATCCACAGCCGGTCAATATGCCATGCTCGTAATATATTGGAAAAGTAGTATATGGGTACAATGAAAAAGGCCCATCAGACCTGCCAAAAGCAAACTATTAAGAATACAGTTTTGGGGGGTTTCAAGATTATGAAACAGCATTGTTGAAACTAATCTCGAAGATTACTAAATTACTTACTCTTCTTGTAGCAATGTTGTTGAGATTTGGTAGCTTGGAGGTACTTCTGCATTGGCAGCGCTCAACATGTGGAAGTGACCAAGCAAATTTTCTCCTAGTGACTTTATAATTATAAAGTGATTTTATAAAGTTGGGTGTTTTTATTTTTTAATGTAAAAGTGACTTTATGATGTTTTGAGTCACTTTAATGACTTAAGTGACCTCAACGAATAATTAAGTCGTGACCGTTGAACTCATGAGGGCAAGATCTAATCTTGACCGTCGATCTCATTGGAAGACCAAGGGTTAGGGCAGTTACATCTAAAAATTGATAAAAGGCAACTCATTAGGAGAGGAGGGCGCACTTGTTGAGGAGAGCTTGAGGGAAGGTGAAGGGGCACACATCCCAAGGAAGTTTCTTAGCTTGGAGGGAAAGGGTTTCAGCAGCCAAGAGGAGGCACGCATCCCTAGGAGTATTGGCACGCAGTTCTAGCAAGCTTCAGCATCAGTGGAGGCTGTACAGTACGGATTGAAGGAGGCCGTACAGCATCTTTTTGCTTGCCTTGCAGCTCCAGCTAGCTCAGGAATCTAAGTTGTGTATTGGCATGAATTTCTAGGAGCTTTTCTGCTGATAATAAATCCTTATAGTGAGGTACGAATGTGTACCTATTTCTGGGCACGAAAACCAAGATATGTATCTGCTGTTAGTGACTGTACAGGTTGTACTGGAAATCAGTTTATGATTTCAGACTGTGTTACTATGGATATATGTGTTGTTTTTGTTCAGATAGAGTGAAAGTACAGATGATAAATGTTGATTTAAAGTTGTTGTTGTACTCAGAAATTTTCCTAATGTTGAATAAAGAAACTTTCTCCTCAATTCTGTCATCTTTTGTGAGAAATTCTTCTTGGGGTTTTTGCACAGATTTTTGGTGCTAAAAGTGTGATTTTGCTCACTGTTCATGTGTATTCCACTGCTGTTATATTTCAGATTGCTTAGTTGTTTGTATTTCAGCCTATAGGCCAATATTTGCATGCTGTCATATTGTTAAAGATTGGTGTACAACTAGAGAAGGCTGAAATCTGTTATTAACTAAGTATGGGACTGATATATGCATATTTTAACATGGTATCAGAGCTAGGGCTCTGAATTTCAGTGGGCAACTTTGGCACTTGGGACAGCAAGTGATTTGCTGGTACATTTGCTTGAAGAAAGGCAGAAAAGGTTCTTTGTCAGGTGGACAAAAATGACTTCCAGCATCAGGTTTGAAGATAGGTTGGAGGGGATCTCCAACTACCTATAGTGGAAGGTTAGAATCAGCAATGTTCTCAAGGAGAACAAATTGTGGTCGTTTGCAAACACCATTGTGCCTGTACCTGCTTCAGATCCCATAGCTCTTGATGTTCATGAGGTGAGGGAAGCCAAGACTCAGAGAATCATCTCGGACAGGGTCAAAGACCACCTAATTCCACACTTGGCTGAGAAGAAGACAGCCAATGAAATGTGGGTTGCACCGAAAGGCTTGTATGAGGCTAAGAACGAGAATCGGAAAATGGCTCTCCAGGACAAGCTCCATGGAGCTAGGATGGTCAAAGGAGAGAGTGTGGCCACCTACCTCACTCGGGTTGCAAAGGTGAAGGACAGTTGGCAGCTGTTGGAGAAGCCATTCCTAACTCAGAGTTGGTGCGGATAGCCTTCAAAGGCTTCACCAAGGAGTGGGAGGTTTTCGTCAAGTGTGTGGTCGGGAGAGAGAAGCTCCCTGACTGGAGCAGATTATGGGATGATTTTACGCAGGAGGAGATCCGGTAGGGGTCTCAGGAAAAGGCATTGGATGGTGCAGACGACAAGAACGTTTCTCTTATGGCAAAGGGCAATGAGAAGAAGAAGGACATGAGCAAAGTGAAATGCTTTGCATGTCACAAGACTGGCCACTATGTTAGTCAATGTCCGAACAAGAAGAAGAAACCGGAACCATAGGTATCACCTTCAGCAGAAGTTGCAAAGTTTGTTGAAAGATATGAGAAGGAGTTCTCTCTCATGACTTGTCCCGTGTGCAGTGGATGTCTAACGTTCGTGGACATTGAGTCTTGGTTTGTGGACAGTGGAGCCTCTCAGCACATGACTGGGTTGAGGTCAGTTTTCCTCGATCTTATAGAGATAGACTCAGACTACAGAGTGAATTGTGGAGCCGGCCCACAACTTGCAGTGAAGGGGGTTGGAAGGGTGAGATTCCAACTAGAGTCGGGAGGTCTTCTAGAGGTTAGCAAGGTGTTATATATTCTAGAGTTGACAATTAATTTGCTCTCAGTGTCAGCTTTGGATGAGAGTGGATTTGGAGTTGTTTTCTACGGTGGACATGTGTTTTTATATCCCGTGGGAGCAACTGCTGACACAGCAGTGATGCTTGGTGTCAAGTATGAGGGCATGTACAGGTTGTTGGGTAGACCTGTGTTGGGGTCCAATGGATTTCTAGACTGAGATTCTGTGTCGGAGAATTGGCAGGTAGCACGGGAGAGAGAGTTGATCCATGGGACTCAGTCTTCTTCTAGGACTCTCAAAGGACTCAGCAGGAATGAGTCGACACAGATGGATGCTTAGGAGAGTGTGCAGTCTCCTAGGAGCATGTCTTCAGTTCGTGGTACAACGGAGGTAGCAGCCGAGGCTTCCAATGCAGTGGGAGTAGTGTCTTCCTGTTCAAAGGAGCAGAGACTTCTAGTACAGAGGGAGCAGCTATGGCAGCTGATGAGATGGAGACAGATTCTGGTGGTGATACCAAAAGTACCTCTCTCGCTAAGAGGGAATGTTGAGATTTGGTAACTTGGAGGTACTTCTGCATTGGCAGCGCTTAGCATGTGGAAGTGACCAAGCAAATTTTCTCCTAGTGACTTTATAAAGTGATTTTATAGAGTTGGGTCTTTTTATTTTTTAATGTAAAAGTGACTTTATGATGTTTTGAGTCACTTTAATGACTTAACTGACCTCAATGAATGATTAAGTCGTGACCGTTGATCTCATGAGGGCAAGATCTAATCTTAGACCGTCAATCTCATTGGAAGAACAAGGGTTAGGGAAGTTACATCTAAGGGTGATAAAAGGTAGCTCATTAGGAGATGAGGGCGCGCTTGTTGAGGAGAGCTTGAGGGGAAGGTGAAGGGCACACATCCCAAGGAAGTTTCTTAGCTTGGAGGGAAAGGGTTTTAGCAGCCAGGAGGAGACACGCATCCCTAGGAGGATTGGCACATACTTCTAGACAATTTCAGCATTAAAAAGGAGGTCATATAGCTAGGAATCCGTACAATACAGATTGGAGGAGGTCATACAGCATTTTTTGCAATTCTAGACAAGCTTCGGCATCAGTGGAGACCATACATTACGGATTGGAGGAGGCCGTACGGCATCTTTTTGCTTGCCTTGCAGCTCCAGCTAGCTCAGAAATCTCTGCTGTGTATTGGCACGAATTTCTAGGAGCTTTTCTGCTGATAATAAATCCTTATAGTGAGGTACGGATCTGTACCTATTTCTGGGCACGAAAACCAAGATATGTATCTTCTGTTAGTGACTGTACAGTCCGTACAGGTTGTACGGGAAGTCAGTTTATGATTTCAGACTGTTACTATGGATATATGTGCTGTTTTTGTTCAGATAGAGTGAAAGTACAGATGATAAATGCTGATTTAAAGCTGCTGTTGTACTCAGAAATTTTCCTAAAGTTGAAAAAAGAAACTCTCCTCAATTCTGTCATATTTTCTGAGAAATTCTTCTTGGGGTTTTGCCCAGATTTTTGGTGCTAAAAGTGTGATTTTGCTACTGCTCATGAGTATTCCGCTGCTGTTATATTTCAGATTGCTTAGTTGTTTGTATTTCAGCCCATAGGCCAATATTTGCATGCTGTCATATTGTTAAAGATTGGTGTACAACTAGAGAAGGCTGAAATCTGTTATTAACTAAGTATGGGACTGATATATGCATATTTTAACAAATGCATCATTTATTAGGTAAGGCATGTTACAAGTCGAAATGGTAGGCTTACTAACTTATCATCTTTTTCTCCGTTGTACTTTTCTTGGACTTCTTTGAAGGGTACCAGTTCCCATGTGTTATCATTGATCTTATTGGATGTTCAAGATGATAGACTGCATTACATTAAATCCCTCTGCTCTGCTTTTTCCTTCTTACAATTACAAGGCATCTCCTTGGTCACGTCACATGTGACTTGTATGAATACACAATGAAAAAAGGTCATGAAGTAAACAGAGACCATCTATAAAAATAAAATATTACATCTCCTAATAGTGCAAAAACAACTTGCCTTATTCCTCGTGAATTATATTCATCTAAAGCAACAAAAGAGAAAGTTGCATCATGTCAATTGTTGCATCATTTGTTCCCTCTTCCTTTTCTAATGAATACATCTGTAAACCATTTATCATAAACGAGTGCAAACAGCCATTGTAATTGCAAGTATTAAGTAGGCAATGATATTCGTATGCACCTTACAGCCTGCTCTACCTAGTGACAGAGCAATGGCTTTGCCAATTCCTCTGGAAGCTCCAGTTACAACAGCCACTGGGGCTTCGGCCTTTCTAGGAGTTTCAGCAGTTGTTTTTTCAGTTGATGCAACTTGAGCCTTGACACCTGCACGCCAACATATATAAGGCCCAAAGTTTTCTTCCTGTAAAAGCCTTCATGACAAAACAATAGTTTTTTGTATCCTTGTTTGCTATTTCTCGGGCTAGAGTATGAATCTCTCTCTCTCTCTCTCTCACACACACACACACACACGCACATATAACCATTAGTTCTTTTTTTTATTGTCCTTCATATATGAGATAGACAATAATTTGTAATCAGGCAAGGACAGAATACACAGAAATGAGTTAAGGAGAGCTGTTTCAGCAAATGGAAAACAATGGACATTCATGGAGAGATGCATCTAAGTCAATACCCTAAAACTATATTAAAGGCTAATAATAGCAAGCTGTGGTGTTTTCAAGGTCATAAAAGGACCACAAAGACAAATCTGTCTGTGCAAAAAGATATTGTAGGATCTGACCCAATAAGCTGCATGTAGATGCACCAGATGCAGACTATGGTTTGCCCCATTTCAGTATAATTAAAGGATAAATAGATTCATTCATGTACAGCTATTGAACAAACAAAGAAACTTCAAGACAATCAATAATTGCTTTCTTCTCCTATCTTATCTTATCTCTAAACAAAAAAGTGAAGGAAAAACTTAAAAAGCCAATCTACACTAAGTAGTTGACATACTAATTACCATTTTATTTTGTCAATGGTTGTATCTGTTAAATTTAAGAGCTTGATATAATATGTAGATATTCTTTTAAATTTATTTCAACACTTTGATTCCAGCCTTCAGAAAATAATCAATACTAAATAACCATAGTAGCATAAATCAAGAGCATGCACATTAACACCACATTTACCCTGGGGAAACCCTATACAGGGAGAAAAACCCCAGCAAAAGATATTTCTTTTATTAAGCAATAAGCTTGCAGGAAATACAATCAAACCCTCAAGGGGTGCTACAGTACATCAAAGAAAGAGGACAGCTAGAGACCTTTTGCTTGTGCTGCTTAATGGATCTGAAGTCAAACCTGAAGATCTGAACTCCCCAAGGCATATACAACCTTCCTTAACCTAACGCTTGAGCAAAAACTAATTGAGAACCTGTAGATCTGATGAATAACTTGTAGATCTCATAAATAACTTGCAGATCTGATGAATAACTTACAGATCTGATAAATAACTTACAGATCTGATGAACTTGTGGATCTGATCTGAACTGTATGTTAATCTAGTCTTGTCCTTTTTATGCTTTTGGATCTGATCTCAAGTTAGGTTAAGTGGATCTTCTTGGGATCTCCAATCTTGGGTTATCCCTATCCTTTGGAAACTTCCTTGGGTTAAGTCGACCCCATGAACAACTTAAGTTGTTGCTCCTAGGAGGTTCGACCCCTTCTTATGTTTGCTCATTGACATAACTTAACTTTATAACTTTACAACTTAGGCTTTTAGCCTTTTAATTCAACGTTACATTTGACTTTGGTCTTGTAGACTAATTACATTACAACTTTAGTCATTTAGACTAATTACATCATAAGCAAGCACATTTTACACATCTTATCACTTTCTCTCTTTACACATGGTCCCATCCTGCTTACATAGCATTATTACATTAATAAAAGAAGATCTTTTCATACCATGTGGTCATTTGATCCTTTATCATGGTCACATGCTAAAGTGTCTCTTTAGAGTGGCCAACTCTAAGAGGATCACAGCAAGGACCAAAAAGGTCATCCCACACATCAGCCTAGCTCACAAGACTTTTATGTTCGTCTTGACTTTTGCTTAGACTCTACCTTGACTTTTGCTCATGGCTCACAAAGGTTTTACTTTCCCTTTGACTTTTGCTAATAACCTAATACAAATCATTCTCTTGAGCCGACTTGTCTTCTAGGGTTCTTAACCATTTATTTAGGGTTTCTTCTTGCTTCCCGGAATATTCTATTCTCGTCAGATTTACACGTGGAGGTAAATACCTCCCGCAGCTACCATAATATCAACACTTCAAGTATTGTTATCTACAGCTATATATGACTTGATGATTTAACATAAGTAAAAGGGCAATTGTTAAGCGATTTAACTTCTTCATTGAGGAATCTAAAGAGTTGTTTTGTTTCTGTTGTACTGCTGTTGTAACTGCTGTAAAGATCATTTTCAGATATGGTTTATGTGGGATAAGCTGCCGTACAAGGCTGAAACTTAACCAAGTTGTTTGGTATCTTCTCCTTGGATTGCCTAAAAGTTTGGACTGTTTGGAAGTGAAATATTGTACTCTTTCCGCCGCTGTTTTATACAATATTTCACAACAGCCCTAAAGCTGAAAATCCACAAGGTTAATATCCAAGTAACCTCTAGTCAAAGAGGTGAAATTTTTGTTTTGCATTAAAATCTGAGATAGCAATCTCTTGAACGGATCAATTTCTACATGGTATCAAAGCTTGTTGTGGCTGAGATCACTATAGTGTAAGAGGGAGCTTGTATTTCAACTGGAGATTACTTGGGAGAGGTGATTGACCTTGTTGAGGTTGTTGGGTGTGAAATCATAGGTTGCTTGAGATGAGCACTTGCACCTACGAGAGGTTTTGATGAGTTTCTCTTGTGATGAGAGATGATGGATCTACTCCATCGATGGTTGTTATGGATGTTTTTCACCTTGTGTGATGCCTAGGAGGACCTTTGATAGGTGTTTGATTTGTTCCAATGGTTGCCAGTGATAGGTGGTAGGTCTATGTGATCATTAACTAGTATGATTTTACTTTTAACAGGTGAAATACTTAGGAGATGTGATAGATGGCTGATTTGATCTCGTAGATGCCAGTATTTTTAACATGGACTAGGTGGAGGATCTTCATCATATTGCAGATTTTCAAGGATGGATATGGTTTTGGTCTCTTTCTTTCCCTCTAACATTGTGTCCAGTGTTTGAAGGTATGTGGATAATGTAGCTTTGAGACGCATCACATATAATAGGTCTTTATTTGACAGGATTTCGAAGAAAGAGGGAGGCATGAGCGTGGAGCTTAGTGACGATGCCACTTATCCTATGAGAGGAGTTGGCTCCATTTCCTTCCAGACACCTGTAGGTGAAGTTCTTGAGTCGAATCATGTTTTGTTTGTTCCTAGGCTGAAGAAGAATCTTCTTCCAGTAACTTGTATGGAAAATCTTCATTGTATGGTTGAATTTGATGTTCACGAGGTCATATTTAGAAGAAGAACCATGTTGTGGAAAAAGGGGTTCGTGTTGAAGGTCTTTACAAGTTGCAAGAAAATCCAGTGAAGCATGGCACTTTGGTACATGGTAGTACCAAGTTGTGTGAGTTATCGCATAGACATCTTGGTCATTTGTGTTATGGGGCATTTCCTATCTTGAAGAATGTAGTGCAGGGATTGCTAGACTTCAAGATAGAGAAGGAAGGTGTTTGCAAAGGATGTGCTCTTCGTAAGAACATCAAAGTTGCTTTTCCTAGCAAACAGCATAGGTCAAGAGGGAGTCTTGAGCTAATCCATTTAGAGGTACAGTGGAGAGTTGCTTTTGAGGGACAGTAGTGCACCATCAGTGATTGTAGTCTAGCTAGTACAAGGAGTTTGGCTTTAGGGGTAAGAAAGGGTGGGAATTACAAGTTACTTATTGATCCAGTGGCACTTGTACATTCTAGTGAGAGATTGGATGAGCTAGTGCACCATCAGTGATTGTAGTCTAGCTAGTACAAGGACTTTGGCTTTAGGGGTAAGAAAGGGTGGGAATTACAAGTTACTTATTGATCCAGTGGCACTTGTACATTCTAATGAGAGATTGGATGAGCCTTCTAGTTTTAAGGAGGCACATATAACACATGCATGGTGGGATGCCATGGAGATAGGTTCAGAACCTATTATGGATGTTGTGATACAATATTATGTTGATGGATACAGTGATACTTCTACACAAACTTACAAGATCGATATTCCAACACAGTGGGAGACTATGGTGAGTAGAGATGTGATATTTAATGAGGATGTGAGATGTTCTAGTACACAAGATTCTCCTTCAGTGATTGAGGAGAATATGGAGTTGTTGTTCCAAAGACTGATTTAGAGACTCAATATGAGTCAAATTCATAGGGAGTTGAGGTGAGATTGAGTATGGATATGCCCTCACCTATTCCATCTTGTAGGAAGCCCATATGGCACACTCAAACATTGTAAGAGGCTCGAGAACATGTAGGAGTGCCCAAATATTCAATACAAGTATACCTCCTAGGAGATATGCTAGTCATGTTGCATTGATTTCTTCCGTCTATGAGACTTCCAATCATTCATTCAAGGAGAGGTGTGATACCTTGATGGACGATGATGTTGATACTAGGTTTGTAGTTGATGGGTGTTGTAGAGTACAGGGATAGGATTGATGGATTCTCTCAGACAAAGGGAGTTTCCCATGATGATACTCTTCCTTCAGGATTCTCTCGAGATGAGGGAGTTGACCTAGTTCAGGTCGATGTTTCAATTGTCAAAGGATTTGAGGTACATGAAAAGGATTCTCATGTTGATAGGTTGTTGATGGCCTTGCATGGACTGCTACCTATACCATGAGCCTTTTATTCCAAGATCGAGGAGTTGACTTGCATAGATTTCTATCTATGTGACCTTGATATATGTGATCCAATTCTCTTGATCTTGTATGTAGATGTGATCTTCTCTACAGAATCTCCTAGACAGCTCATGATGTGGTGTCCTTTGATCTTGGACTGTGATGTGGAAGTAGAGGATTTGGAGTTTGGCAAGATGCTTTTGTTCTAGGGTTATGTTCCTTCATATTCAAAGTTGGTCAGTATTCTTTGGATGGAGATGTTGTGATAACATGGGTGACAAGTTCTTTACACATGACAGTGATTGATTCCTAGACAGCAACTAGTACAAATTTGTCGGTAGCAGGTTTGGTGGAGTTGCACAGGGAGTCGACAGGTGTCGGTGTAAACCCTTTCCTCATAAAGATGGAGTGTTAGTGATATGATCCCAAGGAGAGCATATATGGGGTTATATGTATATGATATGACCCCAATGGGGGGGCATATATGAGGTTAAATATACAAGTAATGTGTAAATGTAAGTGTTATAGGGTCGGCCTAATAATAAAGGAGCCATGTGCATGTGTGAATAGGTATATATAGAGATAATGTAGTCATTATTGAGGACATGTGATTTGGATGTATGAATGTATTTGGGGTATTTGGAGGAGGTTCACCTATTCTTTAAGGAGTTATTACATAACTTGTCTCTCTTATCATATTGGAGTTGCACTCTACACTCACATCGGTGTACATGGTGTGTACTTCTAATTTATTGTGATATTTTAAGCATTTGGAACATAACATTTGGTATCATAGCATCAATCCTAGGGTTTTGCTACTTCAAGCAAGCCATCTTGGAATTTTCACTATAACGTTTTTTATGAAAAGTTTCAGACTGTGAAATTTTCAGAACACTAAGAAGAGATAGCGAAGTACACTTGGTAAAAATTTCAGGTTCTGAAACGAGGGCATCACAAAACCATTATTCATGGAACGAGGCATCACAAAACCATTATTCTTGGAGTACATTACTTAGGAGGATACATGGAATCTGTGGAGGCTTGTGATGGAGGCATGTAGACTTACCTTGTGTAGCTACATCATCTAGGAGCCCTTATTGTGTATGACATCACCTTGGAGCATGACACATGTACTTTGGAGTGTAGCAACTCACTTGTGTTGGCCTACATGAGCTTATTGTAGGTTGTTTCTAAGGGCTTGGGCCCGCATTGTATCGTTGGCCTTCTCTTTGTACTTAGATTCTTGGAGGAAGTCGCTAAGGTTTCCTCATGAACCCTAGGTGGAGTTATGAAGTCTAGAGGAGATGTCTCCATTTGGTGTTTGCTCTTGTAACTAGGGTTTTCTATTGTGGAGATGTTGGGTATGACTCTTCTCTCTCTTTGTCTTCATTGTACTTGATCTCTCTCTCTCTCTTGGAGACACTAGGGTTTCTTGGAGTATCAAGGAGCATCTTGGAAGGCTAGGGTTGGGTTTTGTCCCTTAGAGGTTTGAAATTAGGGTTTTGCAATAAAACCCTAAAGTACCTTTGGTGGAGAAGAAGAAGAGAATATGATGCCTTGGAGGACTTGTATTATTACATGTTGGAGATCCTTGCTTGAGCTAGGGTTTTATTGTTTTCCCTGGCTAGGGTTTTGGACAAATGGTGGCCTTGTACTAGCCTTGAAAGAAGGCTATGGTATGTACATGTACTTCACCTTGAGCATATAAATGAAGTTATCAAGTTATCAATTGTCCAAAACTTGAGCATTTTCCAGATTTGATTTTCAGCCATACATGTTCTTCCTGTATTGTTATTTACAATTATATATGTCTTGATGATTTGACATAAGTAAGAGGATAATTGTTAAGTGATTCTACATCTTCATTGAATCTAAAGGGTAGTTTTGTTGCTGCTAGATCTGTTGTTGTACTGCTGTTATAATCGTTGTAAAAGATAATTTTCAAATCTGGTTTATGTGGGATAAGCTTATTGTAGGTTGCATATAAGGGCTTGGGCCCAAATTGTATTGTTAGCCTCCCGTACTTCTCATATAAATAGCATAAGGAATGAATCCTTCTCATTCATATCATCGTCATCATTGTATTTCTTCTCTTTGTACTTCGATTCTAGGAGGAAATCGCTAGGGTTTCCTCATGAACCCTAGATGGAGTTATGAAGTTTAGAGGACACGTCTTCAATTGGTGTCTACTCTTGTGACAAGAGTTTTCTCTTGTGGAGGAGACGTTGGGGATGATCACTCATCTCTCTCTCTTCGCTCTTCACTTGTACTTGATCTCTCTCTTTCTCTTGAAGTCGATAGGGTTTCTTGGTCTTCTTGGAGTATCTTGGAGCATCATGGAAGGCTAGGGTTAGAGTTTATCCCAATGTTATCAGAACCGGAAACCGGACCGGACCAGTCGACCCCAAAAATGCAAAACCAGACCGGATTGGGAAAAAACCGTTAAAAAAAAACGAACGACCAAAAACTACAAAAAATATTCAAATCTTGAAAAAAACATATATATTCATGTGCATCCATATGAATCAAAACCAACACAAATATGCAAAGTTTCTCATTTATATAGCAAGAGTGCATATAACCAAAATAGCACCGAGTGCAATCCATCTCTGAACCAAAATACATCAACAACGAGGCTTTAAATGGCCTCTAGAGTCCAAAAAAATCATGCTAGAACAAATAACTACATATCATCAAGATCATTACTTATATTAGGATCCTTCATCCTCATCATCAATGTCACCCTCTATGCATTAAATTAAAATAGAAAAAGCTTAACATGCCTAATAAGTGATTTTACTTGAGTGAAAAGTACATTTTTACTAGGGTCATGACAGAAGAGTTCAACAATCAATGTCACCAACATCGAGATACATAGAGGGCTTGGTGCTCTTGATTAAATGCCAGTTCTATGCCCTCTTACATGATAGAATCCAGCAGAAACGTTGCAATCCTGCCAACCTTGAAATCCTGAAAACTGTTAAGTTTGTTGAATTTTGAATGGGACCTAAAATTCTATTTTCCCCATATGAAGTCCAATGAGGTTGGAACCACTCTCAAACATCCTGAAACAATTAATGGTAATGTTAAAAATTTAAGTAAAAAGATAAGAATTTAACATTACCATTACCCTAGGGTTAGGTAATAGGTCCCCCTTCCATTAAACAATTTTTTTTTCTAAAACAAATTGAAATCCCTGGGCCAAGATCGATCGTACGGATGCCATACAGAATCAGTCAGTTACGTGAAAATGGTCGGTTCCGTAAAATAGTTTTGGTGCTCCGGTCGGACCGTTTTTCTCTGCCAACCAGTTCAACTAGTGAGTTTTGCTGGACTTGTCCGATTTTAATAACATTGCTTGTATCCATTAGAGGTTTGAGATTAGGGTCTTGTGATAATACCCAACGGTATCTTTGGTGGAGAAGAAGAAGAGAAGAGGATGCCATGGAGAACTTGTTGGAATGATTATTGCATGTTGGAGCTCCTTGGTTGAGCTAGGGTATTGGAGAAATAGTGGCCTTGTACTAGCCTTGAGAGAAGGCTATGGTATGTACATGTACTTAACCTTGAGCATATAAATGAAGTTTTCAACTGTCCAAAATTTGAGCATTTTCCAGATTTGATTTTCGGCCATATATGTTCTTCATGTATTGTTATTTACAACTATATATGTCTTGATGATATGACATAACTAAGAGGACAATTGTTAAGCAATTTAACATCTTCATTGAATCTAAAGGGCAGTTTCACTGCTGCTAGACCTGCTGTTGTACTGCTGTTATAACTGTTGTAAAAGATAATTTTCAGATCTGATTTATGTGGAATAAGTTGCCTTAGAAGGGGTGGAACTTATCCAAGTTGTTTGGTATCTTTTCTCCTTGGATTGCCTAGAAGTATGGACTGTTCAGAAGTGAAATAGTGTTCTCTTTTTGTTGTTGTTTTATACACTATTTCACAACAGCCCTAAGGCTGAATATTCACAGGGTTAAGATACGGGAAACCTCTAGTCAAAGAGGTGAAATTTCTGTTTTGCATTAAAATCTGAGATATCAATCTCTTAAATGCAGAAATGTTTTAATGGTATCGGAGCTTGTTGTGGCTGAGATCACTCTTGTCAAAGTGGGAACTTGTATTTCAGCTGGAGATTACCTAGGAGAGGTGATTGACCTTGTTGAGGTTGTTGGGTGTGAAACCCTAGGTTGCTTGAGATGAGCTTGCACCTGTGAGAGGTTTTGATGAGTTTTTCTTGTGATGAGATGATGGATCTACTCCATTGATGGTTTGTTATGGATTGTTTTGAGCTTGTGTGATGCCTAGGAGGACTTGTGATAGGTGGCTGATTTGTTCCAAGGGTTGCCTATGATAGTTGATAGATCTATGTGACTATTGATTTGTATGGTTTTATTTTCAGTCGGTCAGATACTCATAAGGACATGTGATAGATGGCTGATTTAATCCAGTAGATGTTAGTGGTTTTCACATGTGAAAGTTGGAGTATCTTCTTCACATTGCAATTTTTCCTAGATGGATATGGCTTTGATCTCTTGCTTGTCCTCTAACACTATGTCTAGTGCTGGATGGTATGTGGATAGTGGAGCTTTGAGATGCATGACATATGATAGTGTTAATGTTTATGCCATTATTATAGTTCTTTGCATTTCAATAGATAAGAGCATCATATGAACAAGATCACTGAGAAATACACATTCTGTAGTGTCCCCAAGGCCGAGCCCCGTTACAGATCATGATATATGCAATGAATTGTAAATGTGTTCTATAGGCTGGTGAGCCAAGTTTTGTATAAGTTGGAAGGCTTATGTGGTTGTTAGGCCAGGAAGCCTAAGTGTTTGAGGGCCAAGAGCCTGTTGTTGTACTTGTATGTATGCAGAATAATCAAT
>SNQJ01S0002626.1:117474-143972 GCA_010110895.2 Picea sitchensis
TTATTTGGTGTTTGCTCTTGTGACTAAGGTTTTCTCTTCGCTCTTCACTTGTACTTGATCTCTCTCTCTCTCTCTCTCTCTCTCTCTCTCTCTCTCTCGGAGTCGCTAGGGTTTATTAGTCTTTTTGAAGTATCTTGGAGCATCTTGGAAGTCTAGGGTTAGGGTCTATCCTTTAGAGGTTTGAGATTAGGGTTTTGTGATAAAACCCTAGGGTATCTTTGGTGGAGAAGAAGAGATTAGGATGTCTTTCCTTGGAGGACTTGTTGAAGTGATTCTTGCATGTTGGAGCTCCTTGGTTAAGCTAGAATTTTCTTGTTTTCCCTAGCTAGAGGAGACATCTTTATTTGGTGTTTACTATTGTAACTAGGGTTTTCTCTTGTGCAGGAGACATTGGAGATGATCACTCTTCTTTCTCTCTCTTCGCTCTTCACTTGTACTTGATCTCTCTCTCTCTTGGAGTTGCTAGGGTTTCTTGGTCTTGGAGTATCTTGGAGCATCTTGGAAGTCTAGGGATAGGATTTATCCCTTAGAGGTTTGAGATTAGGGCTTTGTGATAAAACCTTAGGGTATCTTTGGTGGAGAAGAAGAAGAAATGAAGACGCCTTGCCCTGGAGGACCTGTTGAAGTGATTCTTGCATGTTGAAGCTCCTTGGTTGAGCTAGTGTTTTCTTGTTTTCCCTAGCTAGGGTTTTGAACAGAATGGGCCATGTACTAGCCTTGAGAGAAGGCTATGGTATGTGCATGTACTTCATCTTGAGCAGATAAATGAAGTTTTCAACTGTTCAAAACTTGTGCATATTCTAGATTTGATTTTCAGCCATATATGTTCTTCATGTATTGATATTTACAACTTTATATGTCTTGATGATTTGACTAAGTAAGAGGACAATTGCTAAGCAATTTAACATCTTCATTGAGGAATCTAAAGGGTTGTTTTGTTGTTTCTATCCATGTTGTTGTATTGTTGTCATAACTGTGGTAAAAGATCATTTTCAGATCCGGCTTATGTGAAATAAGTTGCCCTAGTGTTGAGTTGTTATATTCTTTGTAGTGAAAGTCTAGTCGAGGTGGATTGACTGATAGTCGAAGTCGAGGTGGATCGACAGAGAGTTGAAGGTCAAGGTGAGTCGACCGGGTAAAGTCGAAGTCGAAGGTCAAGGTGATTCGACATGGTAAAGACATCGACAGCAAGTCGAAGAGGTCAACAGGGGGACGTGTGGCAACCGACTGAAGATCGAATGAAGGCCGACTAGTAGTCAATGGTAATCCGACTTGGTAGTCGACTGTAACAGAATCCCAAGATTTGCGGTATTTGTAGCCAATGATCTACATGGATTTGTAACCATTTTTTAGCGCCTTTTCTTTAGGGTTTTACCTGTTGTAAAGCCTATAAAGAAGGTGTGTTGTAATGTTGTAAAAGCTAATCTTTGTAATCTTGAATGATGTAATCTTTAGATGAAATCGTAGAGGTTCTTGGTCATGCAAATATAAGCCGAATTGGCTATAGGGTTGTTCTTGTGTAAGCAAGAGGCTATGATGTCGATTTTGTCTTAGGTGTGGACCAAGGTTAAACATGGAACCTTTTATTCTGAATGAATAAGACAACAAGAGAGCAAAATGCTCAAGGAATGTTGGTTTTCCTGGTTTGGGTTTCCAGGGTAAAATCTCTATGTAATGTGTGTTTGTCATTTACTTTCTTGTTTAAGATAAATCTTTCTTCCTCTTTTCTGCTAGGTTTAGCGCGGAAGTGTGTCTCATTTCCTAACAAGTGGTATCAGAGCTTGGCTTAACAACCTTGGATCTGAGCTAAACCCTAGGTTCAGTAAGAGTCGTAAGTTAGAAATCTTTAAAGAATTGTGTTAAAGAATGGCGAGCAGCTTGAGAATAGAGATCTCAAAATTCAATGGCCAGAATTTTGAGCTTTGGAAGCTTAAAATTGAAGATCTCCTTGCAGATCATGAACGATGGACAGTAGTCTATCCAGGTACCATGCCGACAGGTATGTCGATGGAAGAATGGGAGAAACTTGAGAGAAGAGCAAGGAGTACCAGTCGAAATCTCTCGTAAATAAGTTGTTTCTCAGGAAGAAACTGTATCTTTTGAGGATGAGTGATGGCAGTTCGGTGATTGAGCATTTAAATGCGTTTTAAACCATTATAAGTCAGTTATCTTCTGTGGATATTAAAATCACTGAGGAGGAGAAATGTATTAGCCTATTATGTTCTTTTCCAGACTCCTGGGATAGCTTAGTCGTGGCTATAGGGAGTAATACAACCACATTAGCGCTAGAAGACGTGGTTGCTTCTCTACTGTTAGAAGAAATGAGAAAGAAGAACATGGAAGGATCGACCAAAAATGCTTTAGTGGTGAGAGGTCAACCGGTTGACAGAGATAAAGGCAAATTCTCCGATAGAAAGTCTAAATCGAAGGGTAGATCTAGATCCCCGGTTCAGTCAACAAGAAGATGTTGGAAATGCGGTAAAGTTGGGCATTACAAAAGGGACTACAAGTTGAAGGAAATGGAAGTCAGTACAGGATCCGACGAGAAGTAGTTGACTGAGAGAAAGACAACTCCAAATAAGAGAGACAATGTGTACCCGGCGTTGACCAGTACACAGTCAGATCAATATGTTTGGTTGATCGACTCAGGAGCGTCCTATCATATGACACCACATAGAGAATGGTTCTGCAAATATGAACGATATGGAGGAGAAGTGTTCTTGGGGGATGATTCGACAACCAAAATTGTCGGACGAGGAAAAGTTCGATTGATACTGCAGAATGGGAGGAGTAGAACCCTTCCAGGTCTACTCCACATTCCGAGTTTGGCAAGAAACCTAATATATGTTAGCAAGATGAGTGATGCAAGAGTGCACACTCTATTTCAAAAGGATTTGTGCAAGATGGTCAAAGGTGCAATGGTCTTAATGAAAGGAGTTTGGATTGGAACCCTATACAAGTTACTGGGGAGTGTCGACTCAACTGGATGCAACAGCATCGTTGTTCCTGAAGTCGACTCGACTGGATGCAACAACATCGTTGTTCCTGAACTCGACTCGACTGGATGCAACAACATCGTTGTTCCTGAAGTCGACTCGACTCGACTCGGGCTGAGTCGATTCAAACCAACTCGACAAGTCATCATAAAGTCGACCCGACCATGCTATGGCACAAGAGGATGGGACACATTGGAGAAAAAGGACTTCGAGCTATGCATAACAAAGGTATGGTCGAAGACTTTCCTTAATGTAATTTAGAGGTCGACTTTTGTGAACATTGTATGTATGGTAAACAAAGTCGGGTGAGGTTCCCATCTAGAGCGACGAGGAAAAATGGGATTCTAGAGTTGGTTCATAGTGATGTGTGTTTGGCCCTGTTACAGTGCCTTCACTTGGTGGATCCTTGTATTATCTCTCCTTCATAGATGATTTTTTCAAGAAGACATGGATATATTTTCTGAGGAAGAAATCAGAGGTTTTTGAGAAATTCAATGAGTTTAATCTCTTGTAGAAAACCAAACAAATAAGAAAATTAAAGTGTTGAGTACTGACAACGATGGTGAATTCTATGGAAAATAACTTGATCAGTTCTGCAAGCACTGTGGCATAGCACGCCAAACTACCACACCATATACCCCACAACAAAATGGAGTTGTCGAGAGAATGAACAGAGCATTGATGGACAAGGCAAGGAGCATGCTCAATGGTGTTGGGCTCGCACAAGAATTCTGGGCGGAGGCAGTTGACACTGCAAAATATCTATTGAATATGTCTCATTCGTCGGCGCTAGTCGACACGACTCCACATAAGGTATGGTCGGGTAAGAAGCCATCGGTTTTACATCTCAAAGTATTTGGCTGTGATGCATTTGTGCATGTTCCCAAGGAAAAGAGGAGCAAGTTGGACAAGAAAGCAATCAAATGTATTTTCATTGGATACAAAGAAGGAATTAAAGGATATAAACTCTGGGATCATGCATCAAGGAAAACAGTACAGTCGAGATGTGGTCTTCAAAGAAGTCGGAAGTAAGTCCGAGCCTAAGGAAAATGTTCAAACCGAGAATAATCTTGAGACGGTGCAGTTTGAACTGAGGAACGAAGAAGAAGATTCAAATGAGTCGACTGAATCAGAAGAAGAGGAAAATGTTCACATCAAGAATAATCCTGAGATGAAGCGGTTTGAACTGAGGAACGAAGAAGATGATTCAGATGAGTCGACTAAATCAGAAGAAGAGGTGGAACAACCGACCCCGGTTGTAAGGAGGCTAGAAAGAGTAAGAAAACCAGTCGAAAGGGATAGTTCGCCCGACTTCCGTTCCGCATTTGTGTTCACTGCCACCAATGATGAGCCCAAGTTGGTCGAGGAGGCAATCGACTCGGTAGAGGGAAAACTCTGGAAGGATGCCATGGTCGAAGAGATGGAATCCTTGCACAAGAATGAGACATGAGACTTAGTCGAGTTACCTAGTAGAAGAAAACATGTCAATAGCAAATGGGTATTCAAGAAGAAGATGAATGCAGCAAGTCAAATCGAGAAATTCAAAGCTCGACTAGTAGCGAAAGGATATTCCCAAGTCGAAGGAGTCGACTTCAATGAGATTGTTTCCCCTGTTGCAAAATTAACTTCCATTAGAGTACTAATGTCTCTGGCTGCAACATTTGATCTGGAAATAGAACAAATGGATGTAAAGACAGTGTTCCTACATGGGGACCTGGAAGAAGAAATCTACATGAAACAGCTTGAAGGATTTGTAGTAAAAGGCAAGAAGGATTTGGTGTGCAAACTGAAAAGATCCCTTTATGATCTAAAGCAATCACCAAGGATGTGGTACCAAAAGTTCGACACATACATCCTTAGTTTGGGGCTTGTGAGAAGCAAAGTTGATCACTGCATATACTCCAAAGAAGAAGGTGGTTGTTTCATATATGTAGCATTGTATGTTGACGACATGTTGTCGATTGGAAACAACATGGACGCAATAAAGGAGGTGAAGAAGCAGCTATCCTCCAAGTTCAACATGAAGGATATCGGTGCAGCGAACTTCATTCTGGAAATGGAGATCAAGAGAGATCGAGGAGCTAGAAAGCTCCGGTTGATCCAGACGAGGTATATTGAAACAGTTTTGAAATGTTTCAACATGCAAGATTGCAAACCTGTGAAGGTGCCAATTCCTGTGGGAGCAAGGCTAACTGTTGAACAATGTCCAAAGACACGGGAGGAAATAGAGGACATGGCACGTGTTCCCTATGCAAGTGTTGTTGGTAGTCTTGTATGCGATGGTCTGCACTCAACCAAACATTGCCCATGCAGTGGGAGTGTTGAGCAGATACATGTCGACACCTGTGAAGGAGCACTGGACAACTGTCAAGAGAGTGTTCAGGTATTTGTGTGGCACAAACGATTATGCTATATGCTACCAAGGAAAACTTGGAGGTGACAGTGAGTTAAATGTACATGGCTTTGTCGACGCCAACTGGGCTGAAGATCTGAATCGACGGAGGTCGACCAGTGGATATGTCTTCAAAATGTTCGGTGGAGCAATCAACTGGATGAGTAAGCGACAGGCAGTCTTAGCCTTGTCAACAATAGAAGCTGAATACATTGCAGCCACTCATGGAAGCAAAGAAGCAATATGGTTGCAAACGCTATGTTTAGGAATCGGGTTTGAGCAGAGAGCTATGAAGATAAATTGCGACAGTCAAAGCGCAATATTTATGGCAAAGAACCCTGCTTATCATTCTAAGACTAAGCACATTGATGTACAATACCATTTCATCAGAGACATGGTGAAAAGCAACAAGGTGTTGCTGGAGAAAGTAGACACGTTGAAAAACATAGCAGACTCATTGACCAAGTCTGTGAGTGTTGTGAAGTTCTCTTGGTGCAGAGAGGCAATTGGCATTGTTGCCCTGGGTCTGTGAATGAAAGTTCAGGGTCTCCCAGTTTCAGTAAAGAAGAGAACAAGTGAGGGAATGTTGGGTTGTTGTATTCTTTGCAGTGAAAGTCTAGTCGAGGTGGATCGACTAACAGCCGAAGTCGAGGTGGATCGATAGCAAGTCGAAAGTCAAGGTCAGCCGACCAAATAAAGTCGAAGTCGAAGGTCGAGGTGGTTCGACATGGTAAAGACATCGACAGCAAGTCGAAGAGGTCAACCGACAAGAGGTCGACAGGCAAGCGTGTGGCAATCAACTGAAGACCGAATGAAAGCCGACTAGTAGTCGATGGTAATCTGACTTGGTAGTCGACTGTAACAGAATCTCAAGATTCGCGGAATTTGTAGCCAATGATCTGTGTGAATCTCTCACCATTTTGGGGCACCTTTTCCTTAGGGTTTTGTCTGTTGTAAATCCTATAAAGAAGGCGTGTTGTAATGTTGTAAAAGCTAATCTTCAAAATCTTGAATGATGTAATCTTTAGATGAAATCGTAAAGGTTGATGGTCATGCAAATGTAAGCCGAATTGGCTACAGGTTTGTTCTTGTGTAAGCAAGAGGGTATGATGTCGATTGTGTCTTAGGTGTGGACCAAGGTTAGACATGGAACCTTTTATTCTGAATGAATAAGACAACAAGAGAGCAGAACGCTCAAGGAATGTTGGTTTTCCCGATTTGGGTTTCCAGGGTAAAATCTCTATGTATTGTGTGTTTGTTATTTACTTTCTTATTTAAGATAAATCTTTTGTCCTCTCTTCTGCTAGGTTTAGCGTGGAAGTGTATCTCATTTCCTAACACCTAGAAGATTGGAACTTATCCAAGTTGTTTGGTATCTTTTCTCCTTGGATTGCATAGAAATTTGGACTGTTTGGAAGTGAAGTATTGTTCTCTTTCTGCTGTTGTTTTATATCCTATTTCACAACAGCCCTATTGCTGAAAATTCACATGGTTAAGATCCAGGAAATCTTTAGTCAAAGAGGTGAAGTTTCTGTTTTGCATTAAACTCTGAGATAGCAATCTCTTTAACACAGAAATTTCTACATTACCTGTGTGACTTACGATGCTATTTATGGTGATAGTACATGTGGCATATTTAGTTGGATCCACAATATACATTTGTGGCTTTTGTCATTGAATGCACATATTCGTCATGACAGGCCACTGGAAATCATTCCCTCGGTTGATGTATTAAAAGCACAATATGATCATATTGGGGGTCTATGCAGGTCACATGAACACCTGGGTCATGGATCTAGTAGCTACTGGATTACGTATACAGCTAATTCCCTATGTTGCACAAAGTTTGGGGCACAGGGGGACCAGGGGAGGGATTTCAGGGATTGCTAGTGTTAGAATTTTACCTGCTTGCTCAATCAGTGTTCTCTGACAGCTAAGCACAGACAGTAGTTTGCAACAAATCCATACAGTGCACCTTGGGATTTGTGCGCTGCTGTAGAAGGTGTGAGGGGGCACTAGAGAAGCCTCTAAGAGAGACGCACTGTTCTTGCAGCATGCTGTAAGGCCACCCTTAGAGAAGTTATAATTTTAGTTGAAGTTATAAAATTAGAAGTAATGTATTTTCTTATTCCAGATTAAGTTCTACTTCTGTCAGTAGTTCACAGTTTTCCAGAATTAGCATAGGTGCTTTTTCAGCTGAGTTGGGTGGTGTTCTTAATAAAGAACTGGGGCGCTTTTCTTTATTAAAATTTCCCAGATTAGGTAGGCCCCAGATTTCAAGGAGGCATACATGCCTGCGTGTCTGAGCCTCTCCTTAAGGCACTCTATCCTAGGCAGTTTCCTCTTGCAGAACTGGGCACTGATGCCTAGGCAGTTTAGTGTTTGTTTTTCCTAATCTGCACGCCCACAAAGATGGATTATTTTTGTAGTCTCTCTGCCTTGTTAGTCTCTAAAAGAAAGGCAGGGGTAAGGTGTTCATCAATTCAGTTTTGAGTAGCTGTTTTATTGTTTTTTTCTTACTTAATAAGAGAAACAGAAATGTGTTTTTGAGTTCTGCAGATTCTATTGTTTGCTAGTAGTGTTTTCAGTTAGTCTATTTGTTTGTAGATCTAGCATATTTACCAGCGGTTTTGTGAGTTTTCAAGTTCACTGCTTTCTAGGGTTTTAGGTTGCATGTATGCTTACCATGTACTGAAATTACATGGTATCAGAGCTGTGCTTCTGAGATCCTCAAGGAATCCATGTATGGATAGGTCAGTTGTCTGTGAGAGGGAACTGTTGGAGGGTTTCAGTGGGTGCGATGCCCAAGAGTCTCCAGTGAGTGGAGAACCAATCCTGTGAGAGGTTGTAAGGTGTGATGCCCTAAGAGCTCACACTCCAGTAACTGGAGTGTTGAATCTGATTTTTCTTCAAGCTGATTTGTTTGGCTTAGGCATGTACCAGGAGATGCAGCAATTGACTAGTCTTGGTCTCCGAGAGTGTCACATATTGGAGGGTGCTTCCAATTTTGTGCCATGGAAGTGCAAGTCACAGAACCTATTGGAGGATTTTGATCTTTGGGGTTTTGTGGAAGAAAAAGTGGCTGTCCCTACGAATCCCACATAAAAGCATAACAAGAAGGTGGCCAAGGCGAAGCAAATCATCCTTGATTCCGTGACAAGCCATTTTGATCCTTCACATAGCGGAGATAGATAAGAAAAGATAGGACAAGTTTATAAATGTCCAACAAATGAGCATAAAAAGGTCAATGGGATTGCAAAGTACATCTGTGTCAATACAAAGACATTGATGAAGGGCATGTTTAATGCCTTAGTCACACTATACCAAAGAGTGAACATCAACCGCAAGTTTTTATTGAAGAACGAGCTCACAATGACACACATGAGTGATACAAATATTGTGGCTAGTTACCTTATGAAGATCACTGAGTTGAGCAATCAATTCAATGCCATTGGGGTTAAGGTGGAAGATGATGAGTCGGTACCCATAGCTATTAATGAGTCACATTGTACCAGAGTGTGAATATTAAACACAAATTGTTATTGAAGATCAAGCTCATAGTGACACACATGAGTGATACAGACACTATGGCTAGTTGCCTTATGAAGATCATTGAGTTGAGAGAGCAGCTCAGTGCTCTTTGGGTTAAGGTGGAGATGATGAGTTGGTGCCCATAGCCATTAATGGGTTCTCTTCATCTTGGGACATGTTCGTTCGAAGTGTTAATAGCAGAAGTGCCCTCAGACACACACTTTTATTAAATAGGAAAAAAAATTACATATGAGAATTTGCAAGAGTTTACACCCGAACACAACAACACTCTTGCAATGAGCAATATATAACCTAAATGTCCTAACTAAATCTAGTTATGGATAACTTATTAAATAAACAAGTGTCCATTTACAATAAATGCTATCTTAACAATCTTCTAACTAAACTCCTAGTTTTGAGCCTAAGATACGACACCTTTCTAGAGTCATATCTTTTACGACAATATTCTATTTCTAAATGTCTCCATTTATTAATCAAATATTCTAGATTATTAATTTAATATTCTAAATTAATAATCATTTTATTCTAACTTTTTAAACTATGATATTTGTATTTTTGGATCATCTAACATTCCCCCCTATGATCCAAAGATACATTACAATAGATACCAAGTTCATCCCTGAACTTAGTAAATTTTATTCTGCCAAGAGGTTTCGTGAAAACGTCGGAGATCTGATCTTATGAAGGACAATAAATTGGCTTGATGACATCCTTTGCAATGAGTGATCTGATATGATGATACTTGGTGTCCACATGCTTTGTCTTTGAATGAAAAACTGGATTTTTGGCAAGCTTAATGGCTGACTGGCTGTCGATGAATAATGCTAGAGTTTACACCCAAGTGTTTGTGCTTGGGAGAAGCTTACCACTTTCGAGAAGCTTAGGGATGATTTCATCCAAGAGGAGAGCAAACTAGAGGCTAATTCAGCCAGAGATGAGGAGAATCAAAACATTGCACTCATTGGGATGGTGAGGAGAGGAGGAAAGAAAGGAGGACCTCGTAGGGCTCAAAAGGAGGATTCGGGTTCTTGAAACCAAGGCAAGAAAGACTTGAGACATATAAAGTGCTTCAAGTGCCACAAATAAGGCCACTATGCTTCTCAATGTCATGAGAAGAAGAATGGGTAGGCCAAACAGTGATAGAAGTTATTTGCAAGGAGTGCATAAGCTTTAGTCGAGGTAGATGAGTTAGCATCCAAGCTTGAGACATCCTTCTCCATGGTTTTGTGTCTTTCCACTAACACTGTTTCTGGCATAGGGTGGTATGTGGACAGTGGAGCATCTACACAAATGACCTTCAACAAGAAGGCGTTTGGCAGACTTTGGGAGCAGGAGCTCAACATGAAGGTGGAGATTGGTGGCAATGCTACATATCTAGTTATAGGAATGGGTTCAGTCTCATTCTACGTGCCATCAGGAGATGTTCTTGAGGTTGATAATGTTCTATATGTTCCTGGTTTAACAAAGAATCTTCTTTCAATGTCAACGATGACAAATCCTAGATGTGTGGCTAAATTTGATGATCAACAAGTTATTATCAAAGATCACAACGAGGGTCATGGTTGAGATATGGCCAAATGTATGTAAGTGGGTGGCTTTTACAGGTTACTTGTTGATCCAATCAAACATGGAGCCCTAATGCATAACAATGACAACTCGTGAGATTTGGTCATTTGCACTACGAGGTGTTGTCTCTCATGAAGGACATGGCGCAAGGATTGTTGGACTTCAAGATAGAGAAAATGGTAGTGTGCAACGGGTGTGCACCCGACAAGCATTCCAAGGCTACTTTTCCTAGTAGTGAGCACAAATCGACAGGGATTATAGATCCAATCCATTCGTATGTATTCGAACCTATGTCATCAACATCCTTGACAAGTAACATTTATTATGTTTCATTTATTGATGACTCCTCTAGAAAAACATGGATGTATTTTATGAAAACCAAGGATGAAGTCTTTAGTAGGTTTCAAAAGTTTAAAGATCTTGAGGAGAATCATATAGGTAAGAAGATTGAGGTACTAAGACCTAAAAATGGATGAGAGTATGCCTCTAAGGAGTTTGATTCCTTTTGTACAAGCAAAGATCAAGAAAGAGTTGATAATGTCTTACAACCTATAGCAAAATGAGGCTATAGAAAAGAAGAACAGGTCCACCATTGAGACAACCAAAGCAATGATCTGTGGCATGGATCTACCCATGTGTTTTTGGGCAGAAACATGCAATACGGATGTGCACATTCTAAACAGGAGTCCTCAAAGGATCTTGATGAACATGACACCAAAAGAAGCTTTTACTAGTGAGAAACCACAGGTGTCACATTTTCGTGTTTTTGGTTGTCCTATGTATATCCATATTCCTGATGAAAAGAGACATAAGCTTGAACCTTTTCGCATGAAGGGTATTTTTATGGGATACAGAGACCTCCAAGTCTTACCAAATTTACCTTCCAACACAGTAGAAGATAGTGGTAAGCCAAGATGTGAAGGTTGACAAGGATGCTTGGTCCTCTAAGTGTCAAGAGCCTCCTATAAAGGCAGAAGAGGGAGAATAGAGTGTTGTCCCAAGCACTAATACACGTAGTTTAGCAAAACCAAAAATAGGTCCGTCGAGTCCCATTGCAAGATCAGATACCTCAATACCACCTAGCATAGTGAGAAATCCATGGTGGCTTACTTAGACATTACAGGAGACAGAAGAGCAAGTTGGGGCTCCAAAGACTTCTTTTCAAGTGAATAATCCTCCTAAGAAATTTATTGCTTATGTTTCATTGATATCTTCCATCATTGATTCAAAGCGTTCCAATTTTGAGGAGGCAAATTCAAAGCAAGGGTGGCGAGATGACATGCTTGAGGAGTATAACTCCATTATGAAAAATAATGTAAGGAAGATTGTGTTGAGAGAAGGGGGTAAGTTGGCAATTGATTCCAAGTGATTGTACAAGGTGAAGCACACAATTGATGGCAACATAGAGAAGTATAAGGCTAGATTCGTTGCACGAGGATTTTCACAAAGAGATGAAATTCGTTATGGCAAGACCTTTTCTCTAGTTGCTAGATACACCTCTATCAAAATTATCATGTCTTTAGCATCAATTTTTTGTTGCTCTTTATATCATATGGATGTTAAGACATATTTTCTTAATGGAATGATTGAGGACATGGTTTGCATTAATCAACAAAGGGGTTTTGAGATGCATGGATGAGATACCCATGTATGCAAGTTGAAGAAGGCCCTTTATGGGCTGAAGCAGGCACCACAAGCCTGGTAGTCAATGA
Source organism: Picea sitchensis (assembly GCA_010110895.2). Lineage (NCBI taxonomy): Eukaryota > Viridiplantae > Streptophyta > Pinopsida > Pinales > Pinaceae > Picea > Picea sitchensis. The sequence continues at coordinate 129,693 of SNQJ01S0002626.1, forward strand.
TTGACAATGCTTATGGAGATTGGGCTTCAACAAGACTACTGCAGATCCTAATCTTTATTATTTGTTTGATAGACCCGATCTACCTATTTTGGTCTTGTATGTAGATGACTTGATACTTCCATGTAGTTCTAAGAAGCTCATAGCATGGTGCAAGACAAAGTTGGCATGTGAGTTCAACATGAAGGACATCAACCTTATGCACTATTTCTTGCGTCTATAGGTTTGGCAAGGTACAAGTGAGGTATTTCTTGGATAGAGAAAGTATATAGTTCAGATTCTAAAGAGATTTCAAATGATAGAGTACAAACCCATAGCCACTCCTATGGTTCCAAAGCTAAAGTTACATGTTGACTTCGACTCATATTTGGTAGATCCTTCCATTTGCAGGCAGTTGATTAGTTCCCTCATGTATCTAGTTAATACCAAACCTCCTATATGTTTTGCAATAAACACTTTGAACAGGTACATGGTTGCACCAAGGTAGATTTGCTAGGTTGCTACAAAGCATGTGCTCTGATACTTGAAAGGCACAATTCATTATGGTCTAAGGTATGTTGAAATGGTGAGTTAGTGCAACATGATTTTGTTGACTCTGACTAGGCGTGAGATGCAAGTGGCAAGGAGAGTACTTCAAGGTTCTTTTTTAGTTTGGGTTCAAGTATGATCTGCTAATTCAACAAGAAACAGGTGGCAATGGCACTTAGTTTGTCAGAGGCAGAATATATGGCAACCAATTCTGTAATTTGTGAGGACATTTGGCTTTGCAAGTTCATAGTAAAGTTGACCAATCAAATGTTGGAACCTATTGCGGCATATTGTGATAATCAGAGTTGTATCAAACTCTTTGAGCATCCATTGTTTCATGATCACTCCCAGCATATTGATATCCATTACCATTTCCTCAAAGATAGAGTTCAAAAGGGCACAATAGTTCTTGAGTATGCTCCTTCAGATTCACGGGTTGCATATATTTTGACAAAGCAACTAGCAAAGGGGAAATTTAAGATGTTGGGGGTGAGACTTGGATTCATATAGAACACTTTCCTCATAAGGAGGGCGAGTTAGAATTTTACCTAGTTGCTCGATCAGTATTCTCCTACAACTAAACTCAACCAACAGTTTGCAACAGAAAGTAGAGAGGTAGAGAGCACATGCATGCTAGTGAGGGCATACTATAGAGGCCTCTTAGACATGCATGCACCCTCTACCTCTCTGCTCTCTGGAAAAACAATGAGCATGTGCCCTCTACTTCTCTGCTCTCTACAAAAACAACGCGCAATGGGTTACACGAGCCATGGGTACAATCATAATTGGCAGTATATATATATATAAGTTTTTTTAATTTGATTTTTTTCTAAATCACTGCATTCTATTGCAGAGAATTCTTAGGGTAATAAAAACTCTAAAGAAGTATGTCTTGACTTCCAACACTACGCATATCATAAGCATGTGTTTCTTAAGCATAAAAGTTTCATTGTGCAAATAACCAATATTAAATTAGGAAGTAAAAGCTTTCTTCCATGCTAGATGGCCATCAAGACGAAGCCAACAATTAAATGCTTTGCCCATACATGTTAGCATATCCATGTGACAAATTGTGCATATATGTTACTTTTCAATTACCACTAATGATGCTCATTATGAAATCTAACAAGTTTATGTTTGTCCCAATTATTGTTAGGGCAATACAAACCTAACTAGGTTGAGGAAGGAGTTATGCATGTAAGAACAACCTTGCATTTCTTACCTTGAGCAGTACAACACACCAAAGCACTAAGGATTCTAGGTTGAGGAAGGAATTGTGCATATAAGCACAACCCTGCATTTCTTACCCTAAGTGGTAAGGCACACCAAAGCACTAAGGATTGCCATCTTGTGCTCGTTGATATACGGTGAAAGGGTGTAGTCATGTGCAAACCTATGCTGCAGCGGNCCCTTCTGGGAGCGCGCTCCCTTGGGAAAAAAACACTCCCTGCCTCAAAATGGCTTTGGAAGGGTTTAAACCCCAATTTTCTAAATTGGGACCTGTCCCACTTCCCTTCCTGGAGGAGACATGCCACCCTCATCCGCTAGCAGCGTTCCAAATGCATCAATTTTGTCTTTATCTTCACAGCGTCCATTGTCAAGTGGGGGCCATTTAGTTGTTGTTTGTGTTCCACAAACACTTCCACGTTCCACCTACTCCTACTCCTCTTCTTCAAACTCAAAGAGCACAGGAAAAGAAACTAGAAGGTTCTCGTGGCAAGAGGAAAACTTAGAGCATAGTACTTAGCACTTGTTAATATATACTAGATCTCTTTTTCTTTTTCCTGTTTAAAAGAAGTCTCTAGATCTCTTTTTATTTTTCCTGTTTAAATGGCTGATGCTTTAATGATCATCACAAATCCAATAGTTAAATGATCTTATATCTCTGTTTTCATGTTTTTTGCAATTGATTCGACATTCTGCATGTTTTTATATATATATGCATCAAAATATATTAAAATATGTATTATATAAAAACCACTCCTGAAACGCTCCCGCTCCTTGATATTTTTGAAAATTGCGCTTCCCGCTCCCGCTTCCGCCCCCAACAGCCTTGGTGCAAACTATCTTTTATATTTAGGGAAACAGGGTAACCATGTGTCACTAATCATTGGAAGAGAGACTCCATGCAAAGTTTAACTAGTTTTATAGCTTTCCTTGTAGGCACGGTACTATCCACCCTAAAATTATATTGGACTTGATCATAACACACCCTTAGTGCTTGAGAGGATCTGCAATCAAGATAACCCGTAACACCATGTTGCTTGTCATAATGTCTTTCAGGGGCAGGAAGACAGTTCAGAACAAATGGATTTTGAGAGAAAAGTTGAGGAAATTGTCTCCTATGATTCAAAAATATAGATCACCATTTTAACAACTGTGATTTTATGATTATCACTAGATGACCTATAAAACTTCCCATCCACCTATTCCAAACTTTAGTAATTGCATGCAAAATCTAGGATTGACTTGGAAGGGTTGGTGCTGAATACAAGGTCAACACTTCAAAGACTTGGTCCTGACTGAAAGGTCAATTCTTTAAAGAGATGATCCTGAAAGGCTTTACTAGATACTTGAGTTGGAAGGGTTAGTTATGCCTTACTTGAGTACAGCAAAAGTTGGTCCTGACAGAGAGACAGTAAGGTCGTGCCCTTCTAGCAAAGGTCCTGAAAGGCGAACACAAAAACTCCCCCAAAAAATAAGATAAGATCCAAGTACATCCAAAGACATACCTAAATAGGAATACTTACCAGCAAAAGGAATAACTTGACACATTCCACAACCTCTCTGAAATCAAGCAAGTCAGATACTAAAGTTATCAAACAGTGCCACAACCACACAGTCTCAGCAGAAACAAACCACAACGCAGACTCTTCTCCGCGTGGCTAGCTTACAAGATTCCCTTCAAGCTTTTCATCTTGCTTATGTTCAAAAAACAACGAAGTAGAGACTGGACCTTCTGCAACAATATAAGAGAATCCTATGAACTGTCTCTGAGAGACTTCCGTGCCTCGAGACTCGCACTCGCTCATAAGGGAGCTAAGATTTCAAGCTCGGTGACTCTTAACTTCACCTTCTTGTTCCGATCAGGTAGCAAACGGTCACAATACTGTATTTGACCCGCTGTCTCATGGGTAGACCCTAGAACAAACTAAGCAGTTAGCCAGTGGTTTTAAGCCCAATTACTTCTTATAAGACAGGTCCACTCTGCCTCCTCGAGTATAGGAGAACTGCAACAGTGCAAATTTGTATCCACACCCACCGACAACTAATGCAAAATGGATAGTCGACTGATCCAGGGATTGGTAAAGGCCAATATATCTCAGAAGCAGCAGGCCTTCCCCGCAATAAACAAAAATAGAAACCATACAAAACATGACGAGGGACGGATCAGATCACGTTGTCATCGTCAAGTCCCAAAACACACGCACCAACATACACAAAGAGGTATCGCCAAATACAGACATGTCTTGATAGTTGAATAAGGGCTTCCCCACATCCCAACAGCCATATGGATTTTGTGGTCGATATGTAGACCCTTTTTGGGACCAAGGAATTCAAGATTAACTATTTGCAACCAAGGAATTCAAGATTAACTATTTGCAATTGAGAAATGTAAAGATCTGAAACAGAGAGTAAACCAAAGCTTTCTGTAAACGAGAGAGCGAATAGTAAATACCTGATAAATGGCATAACGATCTCGATCTCAATCGTAAGGTGGAGGAAACACGAAGGGAAGGGCATTGACATTGGCATAGAGAGTGCCCAAAGGTTAGCTGGTGAGCAGGAGGAACAAGCCTGTTAATCACCGCGTTATTTGCTGCATGGAGCATCGCCACATTGGAAGCCGCCATGGATATGCCTGCCATTGTCTTCTCAATGGAACTCTAAAGGGATCCGCAAAATGGTGGTTTCAATATGTGACAAAGCTCCTCGTGGTCTACTGATTTCATCGTTATATGATATCCGACTTGTATTTTTCTCGAACACATCGAACATGACTCAAAACACATCGATGATCTCGATGACATTAATTATTATAAAAGTAGATACCGTTGGGGGTTGATAGAAAGTATTTATTAAATTAGTGGGTTGGTTCTGGGTAGGTTAGTTGTTGGTTAGTGGACTTCTCTGAATAAATCCATGGACGTCATCGAGAAAGACTGGAATAGAATTGATGAAGGACGACGGTCTTGAAACAAGAATCTTCTGGGCATAAACAAACCAAGGCCTTCAAACATCAAACTTCCCCAATAGAAGAAGTGGCACAAGATTTCCAAGAGCATGACTTAACAACCTCCCTTCCCACATAAGCCATGTTTCTAGCCCGGGAAAGTTTCCTTTTTTATATATATCTTTAAAGTTTTTCTCTCGAAATTTTAGGTTTTGTTGATAATAAACAAAATCAAGAATTGCATGATAAATTTCAAGAATTTTGTTGTTTTCTTGTTCGTATCTGTGCTTTGCCTCCGATTACAATCGGTCGTCTATGTACAAAAATGTAAATTTATATTAAAATAAATTTCCTTCTTGATAAATACACAATGATTTTACTAGGCAGATTGCCAAAGCTCAAAGATCATGTAGTTTTCATCCTCATAAAGGCATCAACATGATATCATATTCTTAGTGCAAATTGTATATCTCAAAGGTAAATTGCTCCGTTTAATTAAGGAACATAAGGTTGGCATTCATTGTAATTAAAGTGTGTATCTCATTTCTAATTGAGCACTTTTATAATATAAAATGTCATATTTTTCTTGAGGATGCATAGGTAATTGCAAAGGTGAATTTTATTTAAGTATTGTTTTAGAGAAGGTATCAAAATAATTAATCATCTTGAGAATTTAAATAAGGATGAATGATTGGAGGTTACTAGGAATGGAGTAAGTTAATAAGTGGATAAAGTCAATTTCTTTTTGGTGGAAATTCTTCCCCAAAACCACTAAAAATTTTGTTGAAAGTTATAGTTTCACTTGATTGATGGGAACTTTGCCCTTAAGGGTTTTGGCCCATTTTTGAAAAAAAAAATGTGGATCAAGGAAAAACTTTACAATCACCCAAAAAAATAAAAATAAAATAAAGAACCCATGAGAAAGGTTTAGTTTGTCGAGTGATTAACTCACTCCAGTAGGAATTGGTTCCTTGTTTTTTACAACAAAGAAATCGTAGAAGTAGAGTCAACATCATGTGGGAAGTTTTTGACCAATCATTATCATGTTTTCTTAGTTGGTGTTGATTTTTGGGTGTTGCTTTCTGTATTAATAAGTAGGATTGGTAGTTCAAACAAATTAATGGATTGTCGTGATGATGAACAAAGATATATAGCATTTGAAAACATTGACACATAGAAATCATTGCAAATACTCTTGAAATAATATGGAGAATAATGACCATTGTATAAGTAAGATCACTTAAAAGTAGCATGATGGCAAAGAGGAGAGGGGTTTAATACCTAGTTATTAGGAACACGATGATGAAGTAAATGGACCTTTGTTATTATGAGGAGGAATGTAACAATGAGGGGAAAGGGTATTAAGAGATGCAATTTTACTTGGAATCAACGTGCATGGATAAACAACAATTTAATATTATCAAAATCAAGGGGAGTCATCTCATAAGGTCGATGTCCATTTTGTGACCATTCTAGAGTCTTTACAACAAACTAATGAGCAAACAATATGTATGTACAATATAGGACCCATATACTAGAGAATATGTTAGCTTTCAATGAATTCAAAGTTGGTTCCAATTTTTGTGTCTTATAAAATACATGCATGTGCATGTATTTTATTTAATTATGCAGGGTTAGTATTTAACTAGTAGAATGATCTCAGGACATTGTGGATTTCATAGCTAATCAATAGTTCCAGCCATATCTAGATTGATGAGAATTTTTTTAAGAACGGAGATGCAACTAAAATCCAAGAAATGGGGTCAGGATTCTTGATCCCAAGTGCAAGAACATGTGAGTAACATAAGTGAAACTAATTTTAAAGATAAATCAATGATAGCATAAAGCTTGACTATTATGTAACTTGGTAACAATAAAAAAGTTAAAGAACTTAAACCACATTATTCAATGTTAAATATGTCAAAGACACAAAGGTAAACGAAAATGTATCCCTAAACTTAGATAGGGCATTCACCTCATTTGGAAAGCCATGAATACTTGATGTCAAGTTTCTCATATGATAATATCTTCAATGATTTGCACCAATAACTTTGACAAGTCAATTGATGAAGATAGTGGCAAAAGTGTTGGGAAACACAAGGAAAACACTACATAAGCATAAAAGAATTAGGGGGAAATTATACAAGAATGATGAGCTTAATGGTTGAGTTATTATTTAGAAATAGTCCTACCACGATAGACTTCCAAAAAATGTTAAAGCTAAGGTGCAAGAGTTTTGGGAGACAAATTTGTATGTTTTACCAAATGAAAAGGATGTTGTATGATGCCAAGTATCTAGAGGTCAATATAAACTACATGCAAAACTTATCTTAGAGATTGTTCGAGTTGAATTGTTCCAAAAAGTTAAGAGGAGCATCTTGATATTGATATCTTATTCAACAAAATTATTAAGATTAAACATGGTATATTTGCCCATCACTATATATGGCATCTTATGTTGTTATTACCATGTGGAATTTCAGTTGTATTATGACATGTTCCTTTATTTTTTATAGTTAATCCTCCTCTTTCTATAATTTGTGACTTTATATCCAATATCTTGTGAAAGGGAGAACCTGGTGAGTTATTTTATAAAACAAAATGTGTTGGTGGAAAAATATGTGAATGTTGTGACAATCTTCCATCCTAATAATATTAATGATCTTGTATTGTCATAGATAACTATGAAGTGGAAGAAATGTGATTATGTTACTTTCAAACCCATATCCTCTTTAGGTGTGGCCTCTAAAATTATTGATTTTCTAGAGGATAACATCCCAATGATGGATTTAATGAAGAATATTAACAATAAAATTTATAAATATACCAAACACTCTCGTAGAGTCAGGTAGCAAGATTTAAAATTCGAACAATCTCATAAAGTTTTCCCACGAGCATGATTTTATCGATGGTTGATTTGACATGGAATTATACATTTGTTGCACAAGGGAAGATTCAAACCGATGAAAGGAATTAGGATTACCATACCGATATCAATGATGAATGTGATCTTGACACCCTGTTTTGTCAACTCTATTTGGATTTAGTTCATAAATAATTGAATAAGTGAGAGATTGTAATACCCCAGTTTTGACCATTGGATTATGATCTATTAAATCATGTATTATTGACATGGTTGAATTTATGTGATGGGAGTCAAGCCAAGTACACTGGTTGATAATGACCATGTGTTACAAATATGTGAAATGCATTGTAAATGTTCCTACTATGGAGCCCAAAGCAAAGACCCGACTAGTGAATGTGATTGAGTTCAAAGGCTAAGATATGTGGTGGATGGCATGTTTATGTAAAATTGGGTATAAAAGGAAATGCATTAACATAATATCTACTAAAAAGGTTGCTTGAGGAAACAACAAGGGGACCACGATACCATAAGAGAGCAAGAGGAAAGGGAGTGCATGTGTGATTTGACCTTGACACTTGTCCTTTGGGAAGTACTACCTTATAGCCCATGCTTTCTTACAAATATTTCCCATCAATATTGACTTGAGTGGTCCTTTATATTTCCTTGTGCTTTCTTACAAAGACTTCCCATCAACATTGACTTTAGTGGTCCTTTTATGTTTCCCCGTGTTTCTCGAGGAGGACATGCGCTCTCCATGCAAAGGGAAGAGTGTATCTTATGCAAATTCTTGGGAAACATCACCATTACCATTATCATTCATACTCTATAATGAACTTCCCTCTCTTGTATTATGAGTATTCTTACTTTCTTATGTTATGGGGGAAATGGGTATTCTTACTCTCTTACTGTCCACAATAGCTAAAGTGAACACCATCAAACCTACAACCTTGTTATTGCTCTATATGAACAATTTTGGGGCCAAGTATTTTGTCTTCTAGGTTATACCCAAAGGAAAACCAATAGTCTTTGAATCTTGTTGCCTACACTAAAGAGCATTGGAAGGGAAGAATATCCCTAAGGGATCGTTGAGCAAAGAAATGGACGATATTATTTGAGTTGTATAGGGCAGTGGAAGGGGGTGTCATGGTTGCTCGATGGCCAGATGAGGGCATATAGTGCTCCATAGCGAGCATATCAGCTTTGTCATGAGAATAATGGATTGGGTTGAGTGATATTAGATCCCCATACGATCTTCATTTTCCCTAGTGTTATTATGGTATGGTTTGGGAATTAAATCCATAGTTGATTCCTACAATTGGGCAATGAAGCGCTCCTTAGCAACTAGTTTGGTTGACTTGCATCCATTTACAAATGAGTGGTCATGCCTTATTGTTAAGCCCTAAATAGTGGCACATTACCCCTTAATTGGGGCATATTACATTAGTAATGTTATTTTATTTATGTTGGCTTGAGTCCATTAGTTGTAATTGTACCTCCTAGTCTCCTATATATACCAAGGAGACATTTTCATTTGGAATCATCTGGTATTTGGACATTTATGTGGTGTATAAGGAGGTTTCCCCCTCGAAGAGGCTTATTATCTGAAATTCTCTCTTTTTCAAGGTGTTGAGTACTTATTCTGAGGTTTTCTATGCTATATTGATATTTGGTTCTTAACATATGGTATCATAGCTTAAGGTCTTGGGGTTTCGCTACTACATCTGAGACACCTTGGAATTCTTGCTATAATTTTTTTTCAACGACATTTCAGAAAGAACCCCTTGGAGGATATTTAGTAGACAAAACAAGGTACGTTGGATTAAAATTTTAGCTCCAGAGGCCTTGTACTTTCGGAGATACAGCCTGTGTAAGATAGGGTTCTGGAATCATCATGAATTGAGTCATCACGGAATTTTTGCGATAAAAAAATTTCTGTAACGTTACAGACTATGAAATCCGTAGAATATTCACAGAAATTACTAAGATATCTATGATAAAAAAAAATTCAGCTTTTGGGTCATCTTACATTTGTAGATACACCCTGTGGATCTTATATGACTCTAGTCTCAAGCAGGTGTTTTGGGTAAAACAATCATAAATTATTCCTAGAGTATCCAAATTGAGTGAGACCAGTTGCATTGGATAGTGGACAATTTGTAGTATTGGTGGTACAATTTTCATAATTGTATATCATTTTTTTGTGCGGGGCATGCTATACAAGTGAGATCTCCTGGAAATGACAAAAATAAGCAAGTTGTGGGGAAGTTACCATAAAATCCACTTGGCACATCCAATTTTGATCAGACCTGTGGCATTGTAGAGAAGAAATATCATAGAACTACAAAAAATAAATTTTCATACCCAAAAGGTCCAAAAGTTTGGAGATACAACAGAAGAGAGATTGTCTGGCAGAACCACCACAAAATCAAGGTTTAAAAGTGATACTTGGCCAACATGCCACCAAAAAAGGGAAATTCTACACCAAATAAGCCTCCAGACAATCCTAATTGGACTCTTGATGAAGATGAAGAAATGTGTAGGGACATAAATGATTTACAAAAGAAGACAGTGACAAAAGATGAACTACAAGGGATGATGGATGGTTTAAAAAATGAGATCATGGCAGGATTGGAAAATTTCCTAATAGTGAGGACACATGAAAGTGAAAATGTATCCCATGAAATTCATGATGAGGACACAAGGAAGATGAATCCTGAATGGAGAAACTCCAACTTTGGGTTGAAGACCAACCACGTTCCTAAGATCGATATGAGGAATTTGATGGCAAGGACCCAATCACATGGATACTTCAGATGGAGCAATTCTTTGATCTGCATGATGTGCCACATACATAAAAGGTACAAATTGCTTCTTTATATTTAGAACTCAATCAATTTGTGTGGTATCAATGTCTTTGTTCTCGCAAATCACTCGTCACTTGGAAAATTTTCACGGAAGAAATGATAGCACACTACGAGGATACAAGGAGCAATACCTTCTTTAGCCNTATCTCAATCATCCAACTGATTGGATAATATAAGAAAGGGATGAATGGAAGAATGATGAAAAAGTGTGGACTCTCATTCAAAGGTTGCAGCAGGATTTCAGTGCATCATATACATTTACATGGAAAAATGATTCACTATGGTACAAAGATCGCTTATATTTATGTAAGAAATCCCAACTCAAACAAAAAGTACTATTGAAATTGCACACCTCTCCAGCAGGAGGGCACTCGGTATTTTTGAAAACCTACCATAGGGTCAAGAAGGAAATTTTTTGGGATGGCCTTAAAGATGATGTTCAAAGGTTTGTCACAAAATTTTTGGTTTTCCAACAAAATAAGGTGGAAACAATTAAGACCCTAGGTCTTTTACAACCATTATCCATCCCAAGTCAGCATTGGGAGGAGGTTTCCATGGATTTCATAACAAGGTTACCAAAGTCTGTAGGAAAGAGTTTCATCATGGTGATTGTTGATAGACTCACCAAGTATGCACACTTTTGTGCACTCTCCCATCCCTTCAAATCCAATACAGTTTCCACTGCATTCATGGAGACAGTTCAAAAGCTACATGTCAGCCCAAAGATTATTATAAGTGACAGAAATCCCATCTTCACTAGAAATTTTTGGACATAATTATTTTCTTGTTTGGGTACTCAATTGGCTCATAGCTCATCCTATCATCCTCAATCTGATGGAAAAATTGAGATAGTGAACAAATGTTTGGAAGGATACCTTCGTTTCTTTGTCTCTGATAAACAAACACAATGGTTCAAATGGTTATCCTTGGCAGAATGGTGGTATAACACTTTCTTTCATAGTGCAACAAAAATGACACCATTTATGGAACTCTATGGATACCACCCTCCTTCCATCACTTCTTCTCTAAAATAAAAATCTAAGGTTCAAGCAGTGGAATATCACATCGAGCATCAACAACAAGTTCTCCAAATCTTAAAGGACAACCTGACCATGGCATAGAATCGCATGAAACAACAAGCATATCAACATCGTAATGAAATAAGTTTTAAAGTAGGGGATTGGGTGTTATTAATACTACAACCATACAAACATATGTCCCTCAAGCAAGCAAAGAAGGATAATAAATTATCACCAAAGTACTATGGCCCTTATAAGGTGTTGCAAAAGATTGGTACTATGGCATACAAATTGGAGTTTCCTGCATCTTCACGAGTACACCTAGTTTTCCATGTTTCATGCTTAAATAAGGTTATAGGTGACAAGATCTCAGTTCAAACTATATTTCCATAACTTGACGAGAAAGGAAAAATAATATTGGAGCTTGAAGCCATCACTGACACAAGAATTTGCCAGCTGAGGAATAGATCCATTTCAGAGTATCTCGTTAAATGGAGGAAACTACCGGCTAAATATTCCATTTAGGAAGATGAGTCTTTTATACAAAATCATCCAGAGTTACTCAAGCATTGTGGACAACATTTGTCTCAAGGGGAGGGGCATGTTAAGCCCTAAATAATGTCTTATTACCCCTTAATTGGGGAATATTACATTAGTAATGTTATTTTATTTATGTTGGCTTGAGTCCATTAGTTGTAATTGTACCTCCTAGTCTCCTATATATACCAAGGAGAAATTTTCATTTGGAATCATCTTGTGTTTGGACATTTATGTGGGGTATAAGGAGGTTTCCCCCTCGAAGAGGCTTATTATCTAAAATTCTCTCTTTTTCAAGGTGTTGAGTACTTATTCTGAGGTTTTTCTATGCTATATTTATATTTGGTTGTTAACAATCTTTGTGCTTTAAAGATGCTGACAATACACGTCTCTACTTTGGAAAAACAAATTACCCACAATTAATACCAAGGAAAGTGATATGATACCACTTGTAAGGTACCATATGTAATATAATATGAAGGAACAAGAATATTCAGTAGATATCAATAGAAAAAAAATTTATTGAGAAGAGAAATACCAGAAATAATACCTTTATTCAAAGAAAGCAATGTTCACTTGCCTCTTTGAGGGGGAAACCTCCAACAGAGCAGAGCTCTGTTAAAATAATTCTCAAGAAAAATCTTTCTCATGCCTCCTACTCTTATTATACTAATTCTATTTCTAAAGAACATTCTAGAGGAATATCTTTCTAGAAGTAGAAGCTTTTATTAGGTCTTGTTACATTGACTTCTTCATATTTATTAAATAGGCCTTATTAACTAATGTCAGCCTTTATTACATGGAAAATATATGATTCTATATACGTGAGGGGTTAGGAAGGTTAGGTCCCTATCAGTTATACAACTAGGGACCAAAAATACGGGCAAGGTATACCATGTATATTTCAGGTAATCGAGAGTTGAGTCGGGTAGGTGTGTCGTATGGATATCACGGCCACTCAAATTTAGATACGATGAATGATAAGTGATGAGGGGGGTAAAAAGACAACATGCCACATGAAATTATAATGTCACAAAGAGTGATTCATATTATAAAAAAAGTTCAAAACTAGTTGGGCATATGATACATTTCAATCCAGTCAAGGTGAAAATCACAGAGGGGAAACTGGATAAGTTGCAAGGAGAGGGAATCTGATAGGATCAGGGAATGGGCTCTCATGTCAAACAACAATGAATGAATTTGGCTACGAAAAGTGTTGAGAAATCAGTGGGTAAAGGAATGGCACATCACATGTCATGTTAATTCCACATCAATGCCACGAAGGGTGACTTGTAAGATGGATCAAATCTTGAAGCCAACATGGCATGCAGGATTGTCATTCCAATAAAAGGGAATCCTATAGGATTGAACCTATATGATTGAATGCAATAGGAGATAATCCAATAGGATTAAGTATGACTAGGTTTCATATGTGATCGGATGAAGATTGACCATTGATCAAACCAAAGTAATAATCAGGGTCGTTGATTTGAGAAAGGGACCAATTTGGATGAAGAGGATGAAAATTAAGGCTCCATCTGATAACAGAGAACACGATAGCATTGTCGGGATTCAACTTGAGAAGAAAAATTTTGTGTACTAAGTTGGATTATCTAATGGGAATAACCTGATGAGGGGAGTCTCATAGGCCTTCGATCTATGAGAAAAGGTGAATCTAACTCTCGATAGGGAAGATCTCGATGAGGTAATATCCTGAGACAGTAATCCCAATGGTCAAGGTTTCTGATAAGAATGAAGGTTCCAAATCATGGATCAGGGTTTATAAAACATAATATAATAAAATAAAATTTAGTCCTTGGGATGGAACTGAAAAATAGAAAATAGGGAAATGGTGATAGAAGAAAATCTAGCTAATGTTCGAGAAAGACAAGTTTTAACTCTAATTATTGAATGTCGGCTTCAAATAATAAACAACATCTGCATAAAGATAAGTCTAGTCAATAGGAACAAGATTAATGGATTCCCCATATTCATTTCAAGGCTGGAGTGGTCATGTAAAGGTAATGATCCTACAACCTTGTTCCTATAACCACAGAAAAGATGAGATCAGTTATGCGAGGAAAAAGACACTTGTGAGTATATCATAAAAATTACATTCTTTTCCTTTTCCTTCAACAAACTTATGCATAAGTGTTGGGTTTGTTTGAAAACTGAAGAAATCAAGAGGAGAATTTTCTCAAAGAAAATCATCCATGATATTGGCTACTACATATAAATGTCATGAGAGATGTGTGCATCTAATATAAAACTCATAGAAAGGATTAGTGATATTGT
>SNQJ01S0002626.1:144022-213669 GCA_010110895.2 Picea sitchensis
CCAGTTTTCCATGTTTCATTCTTAAAGAAGGTTATAGGTGACAAGATCCCAGTTCAAACTATATTGCCAGAACTTGACGAGGAAGGAAAAATCATATTGGAGCCTGAAGCCATCACTAACATAAGAATTCGCCAGCTGAGGAATAGATCCATTTCAGAGTATCTCATTAAATGGAGGAAACTACCGGCTGGAGATTCCACTTGGGAAGACAAGTCTTTTATACAGAAGCATCCAGAGTTACTCAAGTGTTGCGGACAACACTTGTATCAAGGGGAGGGGCATGTTAAGCCCTAAATAGTGGCACATCACCCCTTAATTGGGGCATATTACATTAGTAATGTTATTTTATTTATGTTGGCTTGAGTCCATTAGTTGTAATTGTACCTCCTAGTCTCTTATATATACCAAGAAGACATTTTCATTTCGAATCATCTTGTATTTGGACATTTATGTGGTGTATAAGGAGGTTTCCCCCTCGAAGAGGCTTATTATCTGAATTTCTCTCTTTTTCAAGGCGTTGAGTACTTATTTTGAGGTTTTTCTATGTTATCTTGATATTTGGTTCTTAACAAGTATCTCTGCACATAATTCTTTATGTTTGTAATATTTCATGCGATTACATGACTTCGACTATTAATGAATGAACTATGTATATGCTATGTTGATTTCATTGCTACTTTATATTTGCATATGAATTATGGTTTATATTGTTGTTAGGGACCAAATTAGCCTTACCGTAGGTGAAATAGTTTCCTAATAAAGAATAAACTTTGTATGGAGTGCCCTGATGCCCAAGGGAGGCATACATGCATGTTATAAAGTGGTATCAAAGCTTAGTTTACAACGCCAGATTGTTATGGGTAGAAAATCTAAGTTATAAGATGGAAATCACAATTGCATACCAATTGTTTGACAAAAAGCCTCGATGAGGATTGGGGGGAAATGTCATAAGCATCCAATAGGATGGGCCAGTGGTGTTAATGCACATGATGAATTAATATTAAATCTTATGGGCATGTTATGGAAGAAAATCTAATATAAATTCATGAGGTTCATGGTTTGATTCCGAGAAATTGGTAAATCTATGGTAGTTTGTGGGGCCTAAGTCTATAATCCCATGAGTGTATAATCTTATAGTTGTCCAAGTAGGATTAATTTTTCATTGCAAAGGATGCATGCTTCTACTATTACAAAGGATGAGTTGAATGCCCATGGTGAGGAGCTCACGGCTAAGATACACAAATCAAATTTAGCATTGAAGCTTTGAGTGGGTTAATGGAGTAGATATAGAGTGAATCTAATATGGTAATAAGAGGCCTCAAGTTTTAATCCCATGGAGCATACAAATTCGTAGTTCTAGGTGGGGAAATAATTTCCTAAGACTTGATGGAAATTGGGAAAAAATAAAGAAATAATACAAATTTGATCTAAATGCCTAAATTTTATTAATGACGGGACCTCAAATTCTTGGTAATGGAATCAGGCTCTGGTCTCATATGAAACGTATGTGAAGAAAGTGACAGTAATCACACATCTATGTGATTGTTTGGAAACATTTCAACTTATAGGGAAATGCATAAATAGATATGGGTAGTGCTAAGCACTCTCAAGTTTAGACCATTGTAGGTTGATCTACCTAAAGTTATTGAGTTCTAGGAATGTTATTGTATTTAGAGGGTGAATTATTGTTGACATGGTCAGGGGCCAAACACCAACATAAGTTGCTTCAGGTCTACTCCCTACAAATCCCACAACAAAGTTGGTCTCATGGAAACTAGAGTCAGGAAATAACCATGGGTTATTGGATTGACCCCCTCCTATAAATGTGGATTAGTAGGAAAGGTCCAAGTTGAATTGAAGAGGTACACATTAGAAGGGTCAAGACCCCATGTAATACCTGATAAAGAGAAATAAGTGTTTAATGGACGAGGCAAACAACATTATGAAGATGTCAGTGTGATGTCATAGGATGTTACACTGTACCTGGATAGAGGCGACCATGTCTAAGTGGCAAGTGAAGTGGATAATCCAGTTGGCCATGGAGGAGGGGTTAGAACCTTATGTAGTATCTATATGGGTTGATTTCATGGAGGGGAGTTGCAAAAGTGTTATTGAACAACAAGTTGTTTCTTGACTATCGATCTAGATAGGGCTAAGATCGACGTGCCACACTCAATCCTTGGATTTAAAAAAAACTAGTAGCATGTACTTTATTTCCCTAAGGTGGAATTTTCAAAGTATAAGTGTTGTCAGCTTGGGATCAACGAGTTTGGTTTCCAATATTGGATTTGAGGTCCTAGGGGAGCGCTTTCCACTCATGAGTGGTTTTTGTGGGACACATGGTACCTTCTAGGACCATATGGGAAATAATTTAAGGCTAAGTAAGGAGGGTCATGCTACCTCACCACCCAATGAAAGCTTGTCACGTGGAGGATCCCACAAGCAGATTAAGGAATGAGGCCCACAAAAAGGTGTGAGAAGAAGAGGAGTGTAAGGGTTCCATGGAAAATATTGATGGGATTCAATGTGATCAAGATGAAAGGTGTTACATATGGTCTTTGACCTACGTAACATAGACCACCCAAAGAGTATGGAACATGGACCATTTACGGGGACCAGGTCCGTTGAAATTGAAGTTACCAGAAAGGCTTCATGCAACTAATGAGAAGATGACGCATGACAACCCATGACCTATAAAAGTAAAGGGAGATTAGTTTGAATCCATGAGGTCCTAAGTTGATAGAAAACATAGAAAAAACCAGTGGAGTCAAATGTGAAATTGCATGTAATCAATGAAGGATTTACGACAACAAAAAATGAGGGTGTCACCCTCAACTACCACTAACAATGGGGTTGTCATTTTCCTCTCGCACCGTCCCTTGAGACTTCAAAACCCAATGAACAATTATCTTGAGTAGTAATGGAAAATGGGTAGAAGGAATTTTTGTATGCATTGGTTATGATATGTAAGATCAAAACCATAACGATGAGTTAAGATGATGATGGTTATATTGTTGTTGGCTAATTTAAAAAATGTTTTGTTCATATTTTTTTTCAATTCAACCTGGGTGTTGCAATCCTTATAGTAGAGTTGCAAAGAATAATAAGCAATCATATTCAAAGATACATAACTTTTGACTTTGAACTCATAAGTGAGTGAGAGTAAAGTTGTTTGGAAGCTCTTTCACAAGACAACGCGAGTAGAGGTTGAAGCTTTGCAAGAACAATCTTATTCTCGCTAGAAATTAGAAGAACATAACTATGGTCTTGGATAAGAATGAGAAATTGTCATCACGAATGATGCACAAGACCTATGGGTTTGTGAAAAAACTTTCATTTGCATTATCTAATATGCGTTAAAACTGGAACAACTAGGATCTATGATAGAAGCACATGTATATAAGAAACACGAACAAGCCTTGATGAATGCAAGATTGCTATAGTGATTCATCCATCAAACTATAAAAGCATTACTTGAAAAGCAAGGAAGCTAAAGCTAAGATTGGTATGATAGCTCTCTAAAATGCTTGTTAAAAAGAAATTAGAATACCATATCTCAAAATGGATGAGGTTCTTGTATGTTCAATGAAAGGTCAAGTTTAACAAAGGGAAAGGGATTGAGTTTACTTGTGCCTCAAGCAAAAGAATGCATGCAATGCACTAACTATAATAAACATATGAGATCTAACATTGCAAGAGAGAGTTGTGAATTCTCTTAGTTATAAGAGCACTACCTCGAGGGAGGAAGGTAGGAAATAACATAGAAATGCTTGGTAGAGGCGTCGAAGGTACTAGCTTATAGAAATTGACAATGTCATGTATAAAAACATAGGGTATGCTCTTAATTCCTTGAGATAGGGGTGGGTGATCTGAATGGAATGTTTAATGTGCCATGTCTTGAGCATATAGAGTTGCCTAAATGCGATTATAACAACAAAGAATTGGTGGGACTAGAATGATGAGAGGATGGTGATGTTGAGTGCATACTTATTTGTAGAAGGAATGCAAGCAAGACAATGTAGAATCATCCACATAGTTGGTTTTCTTAACCTTTCCATTTTTAGATGAGAGTGGAAGGAGTGCAGTGTTTGTTGAGGTTACAACCAATGATGGACCAATAGAATATTGGACTACGATTATCGTTAGACCAAAACTCGCAGGCGTTAGTCTCTGCCACAATTGTTGTAGTTAGGATCCACGAGAGGGGGTTAACCCATGTCACAAAACTCGCGGGAAGCGTTGAACCCAATGTCCAACAATCTCCCCCCAACGCGTGCTGGGTGAGTTTCGAACTCGAGACCTATTACTCTGATACCATTTTTTGAACTATGATTATCGTTAGACCCAAAACCATGGGCATTAGTCTCTGTTGCAATCGTTGGAGTTGGGATCCACGAGAGGGGGTTAACCCATGTCGCGAAACTCGTGGGAAGCGTTGAACCCAATGTCTAACATATAATGGTTAGAAAACCATGAAGACATGCCATGCATGCATGCTATGGATTTAACATCTTAATGGAGGGTGTATGCATGTTCATAAAAGTTGTAGACCATGATGGGCCTCGTGACTTCTTGTGAATGCACCATTGGAAGCCACGTGCATGGTAATAATTAAGACAATCAGTGAAGCTTGTGTTTGATTCACTCAAGCAAAAGAATGAAACCATATGGTTGGTTGTTAAAGCTATTGAACGATGGATTGAAAGTTGTGCGATATGAACCAACAACTTATGTGTAAAGGATGTGAAGTGGATGATGAATTTCAATTCACTTGAAGTAGCAGTTGAAGAAATGAAGCATGCCAACATGTTGGGCAAGCTAGTAGATGGAGTTGGAATGGATGAACTTGCCAAGGATAAGGCTGTAATGTTTAGAGAACGGGAAACACCAAGAGTTCGACATTGCCAACAATTCATTTATGATAAGGAGGGAGTTTCTCACCAAAAACTCTATTTATTTAAAGAAAAGTAGCGAGCTTTCAAAATCCGCAAATATATTTTTATATATGTGAATTACGAATTGCTACTTGGGTGAGAAAATCGAAGATGATGTTACTGTGTGTGACTGGAAGTATGTCCATGAAAATAAATAAGTTGTGAACCAACAAAAAACCCATTCTATGCAATGGAAATGGAAGGGAGAATTCCTTGACTCATATATTGTTATGATGTTATATTTCTCTCATTTGAGTGATTTGTTATGTGCAAGTAATTAAAGAATATGAATGTTGGTGAGTGCAAGAGAGGAAATATGTTGGAATGTACATGCACAAGTGAATATATTAAAGAATAAAAATGTAGTAGTGTGCATGTATACATGCATGGGAATATATGTTGCTACATATGAACTAAGGGTGGCATGATGACTTATTATGGCCATTATTTATTGTATAACTAGGAACTATTGAGGACATGGTTGAAGATGTTGATGGTATTGTTGTATCTAGCAATTGACTTCGTGATGAATGTTAGAGGACAAGAAGAAATTTGTCAAGAACCTGGTGAGTGGATGTTGTGAGCTCCCATGGGACATCACCAAATAGGTAATATTAATGAAGTTGATGGCTTCCATACAGGTGTGATGAACCATGCCAATATTACACATTTGTGTGATGATGGGAATTTAGGTAAGAATTCCTTTAGTCATGTTTGATGTCATAGATGGTTGATTGATGATATATGTATGCATGAATGTGGTTGGTACCCAAGTGGGTGTATGATAAAGGAAAGAGGTCTAACACATGTGAAATTTTTTAATCTATTTAATGCATCACGAGATAACATGATGCATGGAGCTGGTTATGGGATGATAACCAAAGTAAGTGAATGTTTATGCCTGAAACATGAAAAGGGAACTTCCACGTGAAACAACCAAGGGTGAAGTCATGTTGTTAGTGGACTTGTGAAAACTTGGAACCTCTATACCACTATTTAATGGTCTCTCCACTTGTGTTGGTGTCTCGTACTATACCTTCTTGCATGCACCAAAAAGAATTGGAGGGGAAGGATTCCCAAGGGACCATTGAGCAGAGAAAATAAAGACCTTCACCTCTTTTATGTTTGGCTAAATAGGAAGTAGTTCAAATGGTTGATTAAGTGTTGGTGAGGTGTTTAGATTATGTACATAGCAATGGCTAAGTCACCTTGTCATTGTGGATTACATTATTTGACAATATGGTATTCATGAGCTAATGTCAGTGTGCATAAGTAGACTATGTCAATGTGCAAGTTATGATTATGCATACAAGAATCCCTACACAAATGATTGATTGTGTTGAAATTTGCATGCATGTTTGATTGCATAGTGTGAGTGCATGATGGTGATATTATTGCTAATACAAAGAACAATATTTCATTGCAATTAAAAAAGTAATAGTTGGAAATGACTAAATTATTGGTGTGACGTAATGATGTGATCATTTCATGCGACGTTGGGAAAGTAGTAATGAAAATATTGAATGCATTAATACTCACGTTTTGATGGCTAACTGAATGTTATATCAAGAAGGACATATTGTGGATAGAGTTGTCTTGGATATGGCCATAAGAGAAAGACCATAATGAAGATCGGTTGCTACGACATGCAAACACCAATACTATGAGATGGATCTCATATTTGTCAAATCTAATCACTATATGAAACATATTAAAAAATATTATTAAAATTTTGATGATAATATCTCATGGTAATTATATGACTATGATATAGGTGAAATGATGGATTTGTTTAGTGAGGACATATGATGTTTGCTATAAACTTAAAAGCACATGGATGATGCTATTATGATGACATTAGAAGCACGTGTTATGCCTTGATGGTCTAGAACTAATGATTTTGTTGAGTTTTCCAGTGGGATGCCATGGTAGGAAGCTCTAGAGGCATGCACCCTTCTTTCATGTGAGAAATTTGGTAAATGATGGACCACCCAAGGGACTACATAGCAAAGAAAGAGATGTTTGAACCTGTAAGGGTGAGTTTCTGAAGGAAGAGCCGAGAATGAATCTGGTATGTGAGATTCATGACATATGTTGGCTTGAATCAAGAGGAAATATGTTTTGGGTCCGTCGAAGAAAATAGTAAGTTGAATCTCACCCATGGAAACCATGTGAAGCTAAACATATATTTACATAGATAAGTATTAGATGGAAATTACATACCATATCTTGTATTGTGAATATATGTGTTTATTTACGAGTTTGGAATTCATGTGGATTGGATAATTATTGCATAAAAATGGCTATGGCATGCAAGCTTTCCATGATGATTGTTGTTGGTATATGTTATAATGCCAAGGTGTTGGAAATATCTCAAGGCATTCATTTATATATGAGTGTTCAAACTTTATCTCTGGATGGAATTCTTTCAATTTCTATTTGTTATGTGATTCTATGATTCCAACTGTTAAGGAATGAAATATGTATATGCAATGCTAATTCTAGTCTATATTGATGATAGAGGCTCAAATTTATAGTAGGTGAAACAATTGGTTAATAAAATAAATCTTGTAAGGAGTGATTTGTTGGCCAAATAAGGCATCTACGCACATTACATAGAATATATTTAAGGAACAATGGGGTTGGTTGGATAATTGTTTTGGTTAGTTTAGATCACCACAATCATTGTATTGGTTAATCTTTGTAGAAAATTGGAATTTGTCACACATGGAGTTTCTTTCATACTGCACATGGAAAGGAAGAGCATGATGGTCATGGGGCTTATGTAAAATAAGCACTAAAGGGATACCAAATGAGTCACTTTACTAATGGACTATAATATGATCAAGTTGTTTAGGTGTGTAACTTAAATATAAGGCATGAAAGTAATCATTGGTGAAGGCATATACATAGGTAAACAATTAATCATGTTCTTATAAATTTGTACTTTTGAAATTAATGTTACTTAATTTGTTATGATGGTTATTAGATTGTGACAAAACATCTTCATTATGTTGAAATTAATGTTTTTAAGTTGGCATGTGTCTGGAGTAGGGAGTAAGGAATATTGGAATCAACAATGTTCATAGAACTATCCCATATAATTGTGGCTTAGTACCCAGGGCAAGGCATTTACACTTTGTCAAGACAAAGTGAAGAGTTTGATAAACCTATGCAAGAAAATAAATACTAACATAATCTAAAAACTCAAGAATAAAAATGGCACACGAACATAGTACACAAAGATTTGCCCTATAAACCAACCAACTTGAGAACCACACCTCTCTTTTTCACCTTATATCAAGGTCATTGTTCACGATACAAAATATAGGTATTTCACTACATCAAAAAACTTGATTTGTTAACCTAGATTACATTGCAACCTTAATTCCTTAACCGAAATTAATTTACAATGGGCCAAAAAAACATTGCTCAAAAAAGCATAAAACAAACCAAAAATTGATCCAAAGCTTTTCTTTCGGAGGCATTGCCCCCAAAACCCCAAATCCCCTTTGTTTTGGGACCTATGAAGAATACAACACATGCCCAACACAAAGAATATGCATAATATATTACAATTGAGAGTAGAAAGTACCCATGCTTTTTTCAAATTTGCATTGATGATGCATAATCCATTGATGTGCGAAAAAATGAGATGAGTGGATACGTTAGACATGGAAGTATGTAGAGATTACTGCAAAGACACCATTTCCACATGCAAACAAGAGTGAGATGGAGAAAGAAGAGGCCATGCTCTCAACTAATTGTGATTGAGCTTCTAATATTGGGAGAGAAGGTAAGAGTTCTAGCTAACATTTAATTATAAGCATTTTTCAATTTTTTTCATTTTATGATTCCTCTACCATGGTCATTTTAACACATTGTTTGATATGCATAAATTGAATTATGCAAGTGATATATTCGACATGCTTGCACTATGAGACAATCCAGAACATGTGCACCAATACTATTTGATGCAATGCACACAAAGTAAAAGTACATTTCTATCACCATATAAAGATAAATATTAGGATTACAAAGTTGGTTTGATGGTAATAACGGGCCATTTCTTTAAATAAATCAAGACTACTAAAGAGTACTTTATCTTTAGGGTTTACCAATAAAAAGTTATCTCTTGCAAATATAGCTATTTGGTGATAGAAGGTCATATAACATTGAAAGAAGTCCCCTCAGATGGGGTGACACATGGTGCACACATGTCAACAAATGTGTTGGCTACGAGAGCAGTTAAGGCCCCTCGCTGCCACCCTCCTTCCTTGTCCAGTCGTTATGCCTAGCATTCATTTCCGCCAAGGTTCAGTGCGTTGGGAGGGAATGGCAGTCTTAATGGTGACTCGGGTTCGGCTCCTTGGTACAGGTACGAAGCAACAAAGTTGCATTAACCAAGCACTCATGGCAATCAGAGCCATCAATTCCTCCATCCTCACGTTGATTTTGCCTCGCAGTGGTTTTTGTCTCTGGCATTTGGCTTTAGTTTATTGTTTCCTCCTGGCTTCTATGTTACGCGCCTGCATTGCCTTAGTAATCCTTCCTCCATTTCTATTTCACACATCTGGCCACCCCATCATCTTCTTCTTCCTCCCTACGCTTTTCCTAGCCATGCCTCGTGAGAGAGTTAAGTACCGACATGGGCCAACCTGCTACAGTCAGGTTGACAGGAACAAACGCTCGGGACCAACCTCTCTCTCTCCCCTTCCAGGCGACAATTGGATCGCTTACCCTACTCTGACCAAAATTGGTATGAGGCGGCTCATACGGAGCTCCGTCCATCTAACACAAATCATTTCCATGGAGGTTGTCCGGTGGAAGAGGAGACTCCTCCCAACTGGGAGGAAATTCTACCGAATATGTCGAAGACCACCTTGGAGCAGTGACTAACCATAGGTACCATCACCCCTTTGATTTTTTCGAAGCCAACCAGGATAGGCTGTATGGTTCAAGAGGAAATCCCTCCTCAGATGGAGGATCACTGTAAGAATTCCACTGTTTCTAAGGATGAGGACCTCAGAATAAATTGGGACGAATGTTGGAATGAGGACGACACGGAAGAGCATCCTCACCCGGCTCCCAACTCTTGCAGGCTCACGAAAGACCACTTGGTCTTTATTTTCGAGATGCGAAAGGATTTGGCATAACAGTTGCACAACCAACATACCCCCAACAAGCACTTGGACGTCCTGTTTGGCTCCCTAACAAGCGAGCCTGCGAAAATTCGATGCCCAACTTGCTGCTAGCCATCCGCCTTCAAAGTTCGCCTCATGTCTAGTCTCCTTACAATTTTTTTCTCTGGTTTTAGTGATTTGGTTTTTGAGAAATTCAAACTCTAGTTCTGGTTCATTAGTTGGTCAGGGCACTCAGTCGACCGCCTGTTCTGGTTTCCACACTTGTGGCAGAACATGTGGCAAGTCCCCATGTTCTCTAAGACAAATGTCATATTTTGGTCTCTGAACAATACTGCCCATGTGTTATGGTTTCCACTTATGTGGCAGAACAAGTGGCAAGTTTTTGTGTATACTTAGACATGTGTAACTTTTGCTAGCCCAAGGTAATACAATACTTTTTTATTTACAAAAAAAAACATTGAAAGAAGTCAAACTAAACAGAAATACACCAAAGTCGAAGAGATGGAAAATTTGAATAGTAGATTATGATCAATTGATTTTGAAAGTTTATCATTTACAAAGGATTTTTAGCAAAGACGTTTTTGGAGGTAGTAGGTGGATTTTTTTAGGAGGTGGCAAGTGGAGGTTTTTGTGGAACTTGGTCTTCGATGTGCTAATTTGACATAAGTGCACTTCTGCACTTAATATACCGACACACCAGTGCTTCATGACCCACACTCAATAACACAAAAAAAACAACTTCCATATGATGGTGCACTCAATGGCCCACAACGAACTATCAAGAGGCGCTTGTTTAAAAAAAAATGTTGAATGGTGCACAAATTTTTATAGGATGCATCATAAATGGTGCTCCACATCACTTAAAGTGCCCTAGTTCTAGTGTCCATGGTTTGCATTTAATATCAAATGTAGGTCAATGTGTATTATGGCATGCCTATTATTGTACAACACACAAAGCTATTTTTTAAACAAAACATTTCCCTTATTAATATCTCTTTCTTTTGTAAGAGCAATATGCTTGGTGCATTGATGAGTATTTAACATAATGTGACTAAGGCAACTTAAGATGTTATGTTACATCAATGTGTCTTTAAAAAATGTACACCAATGCTTTGAGTGGAGGAGCACATATTCATTGGAGGGTGAGGTGACATTGTGTATAGAAATATATAATTAGAAAAATTATTTTCTACTTTTACCATTGCATTTCACTATTAGTACTTTGTTTCTCCTTTAAGACACTAGTGCGCCTACTCATATTGAGCCCACCATGTTACCATGTCAGTGATTTACTATGCAACATCATTTTTACTCAATATATAAGAGAGTGGGGCTTTTAAATCCCCCCTCAAGATATTGATTTTTAATTTCTTCTACATTCATTGCCATGGAGCCTCAAGAGAAAGAATCAGGCTAGGTAACCATTTAATCGTCCCATTTGCACACACATGCACATCCTCACCCTCCACCACCCACCCTCTTGGGGGTGAAGGTGTGAATGTGTAGAGAAGATACAAAAAGATGTTTGTGCTTGAACACTCATGCACACCCTTGCCTTCTACGTGTGTACTTGCACACACATGCACACCCTCACCTCCCCACCACCCATCCTTCTGGGGGGTGCAGGTTTGCATGTGCAAACATTTTTTACTGTGTTTTTCTTCTTCTTTCTGATACAAAAATTCCTCTTTTAGTTTGTTTTCACATGGTTCATAGTGCACCTAGGTTTTGTATGAGCACACAAAATCTGCAGTGTTTCTACTCAATGTACTAATGGTCTAGCGTGCCCATAACTAATCAGTGCATTGCCATGTCGCACCACTGGTATTTTAATGCATTATACATACAATGAAAAACCTTATTTTGCTTTTTCTTAATGTTGGTGTACATGATTAAATCTATTGGTGTGTTGTTGACATGGTGATGCCATTAAAACACATCTCCATGCCAACGTGTACATTTTTATCAATGGAGTACCACAACTATGAGAAGGCCAAACTATGGGTTGCACCATAGAATATATGGTGTGCACATTTACCGATCATGCACCACATCGATTCTCTATATAGAGCATAGCATGTAGTTACTCTTATATTACAACATAGCATTTTGTGACTATACTTTTAAAGAGTGCCAATGCATCCATTTAGTACAAAAGCACTGGTGCTTTAGAAGTATGACATAAGACTATTGTTACTCTTTGTAAAAATAAATATGGTTTTATAGATCGCTTGTATTACATTATTAATTTAATAATTGAATGATTTTACATTCCAACAAGTTTGTTTTGCCAGTCAACCTATAGTCAACTTATAGAGTTCCACTACCACATGGAGAGGAGATGACACTCACGTGATAAGGAAAATGATATTGTCCCACATCCTCTATCTTAGGGCATGCAATCTCTCCTCTAGAATGTTGGTCTCTTAAAAAATGTTGAGGACACTATATCATTGAAGATGCAAAAAAAAAATCACACAATCCTTCATTCATTAGCAAGACTAGGGATGCCATACATTTTGGGTTAGATCGAACATTTGGCTTAGCCCATCAAAGTATAACATGTATTTCATCACAATATCTAGGAGGGGACATGGTACTTCGAGTTTCCCTATTGTGCTTAATGATGTATGTCATTTGATACATTAATATTACATGGATGCTTTTTCCGTTGTGGAGGTAGTTAGAGTAGGGACACATAAAATTTTGAGGGACACATTGGCTTTCTAATGCAGATGCGTAGAACATGGTAGTTTAATCTTTTCTTCCACGTCTTATATCCCACATTGTTTTCCAAAGTGAATGTGTAAGACTTGCACCATGCTCTCATCCTTCGCACCTCCACTCGGCATGACCTTTCCATGTGGATGTGGAATCCCATCACAATCCTCCACTTCCACCCGCCTATCTGCATTCCACATTTTGCATGAATTTTGGCATGCATATGCGAAAGCCTCCTCTCGACACTTTTCTCATACACCTCCTTGAATTACACGTGCTTCCCATGTGACTTCTTCATTTAAAGCATAATACTACAATGGTAAAAGGACAATGAAGTTCTTTGTGATTAATTCAACCACGTACTATGAGAATTGATAGTTATATTACCTTAAAAGGATGATTCAAGGCATAATTATGGATGATTTCTTGTTCACATTTGAGAACCGTGACAAGCGAAAATGGTTCCCAAGAGAAGATTAGACCCCTATTGTGGGGACTTATTAATAAATAGTATTCATAAATGAAGGAGGAACATTGTAAATAAAAAAAAAACGACCATAGGATTGGAGAAGGTTGGTTGCATGATAGAGGTTTTCAATTTCATAGAGGTAGTACATTAGTGCTCTAAGCACTTTGATTCCAGACACAAGTTGGTGAATCTAAGGAAAAAAAGGAAGATTCTTGTGTTTCTCACTCCTCTAACATTCAGAAGGATGCCTACCAGAATTAATAAAGCTTTTCAAAGTTTATGAAGTTGATTCCTTTTTGGATGCACACGAAGGTGGTAGCAACATTCTAAAGGAGTGGCTTTTGTGGCCAACAATTGATAGCACAAAGGCATATCAAATAGAGGTTAGTGAGTGGGTCGAGCCTTACCAAGAAGAGGCCTAGTTGTTTACTCGAATAACTGGTTAGGAAACCATGGAACATGTGCCTAGGTATGTGATGTATGTCATATATTATACCTTACACATAGATGCAATTTTCTATTGGGGGTAGCTTATTTCAAATGAAATAGCTAATTAGTTGGCCAACTTTTAGAAGATCGCGAGATTATTTATGTCCTCATACTTGATTTATGCATTGGTTTTTTGTAATTCTTTCGAAAGGTTGTTTCAAAAGGAGATGTAAACTTTGAAATATATCTAGTTCAATGTTGATAACTAGCCATGTCAAGGCACAATGCTGCTTTTGATTTCTATAGAGTTCAAGATGATTTTGTTGAGAATTTCAAGCGTATGTTAATGGGACACGAACCAAAGAAGGTAACCATGGAATCCTCCAACTTTCTCACAAGGAAATAATAATGCTTTTATGAGGAACAACATACCTACATTAGACTATATAGGTTCAAATGGAAACCTTATTTGCTACCAAAATTTGTATGTGATAATATTTTTTTAATGAATTATGTCAACAATACATAAAATGGTCTATGTTCTTAGACCAAAAGAAAAAAAGTAGTTCATTTCTACCCCTTTCAAGTGTAGAGCTCACCTATGAGAAACATTGCACAACTAGTTGAAGTATCTCGTGGTTTTAATTCTTTTGTCTTGAAGGAGGTTGATGTAATTTGTGGTTTTTATCCCCAAGATGTTTTCAAAACTCACATGGTTTCAATCGAATACAACTCCTATTTTCCTAAGCTAAATGAACAAGTGGAAGGAGCTAGAAACAATGAACATATGGGCATACAAAATGAAGGGAATGGATACAACACCTAATCCTATTCATAGTTTTGGTGGCAAAGAAAAGGTGACAACCCTCCTAGATGATGTCCACACCTTGGTTAATTCAAACACTCAGTCGAAAATGAAAATCCTCCTAGACAAGAAAGTTCATGAAACTACTGGTGAGCCTAGCCCTTGAGGTAGATGGAAGGGAATATTTGTGCTTAGTGAGAATGGGGGATCTACGGTGCGCTCTACTAGGAATACATTGGCTCCCCCAAAATGGGTGCATCTATCTCATCTGGAGAAGGTGAAAAAAATAATGTATTTGGAGATTGAGGAGATGATGGTGATGGAGAAGATAAAATAAATCCAAGCTTGAAAAGGGGCACATCGGTTCCCCTTTCCAAAAAAGGAAAAGATCCCCAAATATTGATAAAGGAGAGAAAATTGGAACATCCAATGTGAATGCCGATAATAGAAAGCTTATGATGATTCTAACAAGTTCCCTACCTGGGCAGTCATGCAATTGGAAAATAACACATTAATAGTGAATAAATTAATACAACTAGAGTTGCCCATATTTAAGGATAATTCAATTACTCTACACCACATAGGTTTTGACTATCAAACTAAAAAGATTCAAATAGCTAGGGTTATAATCAAAAGGAAGAAACTCATGAAGGATAATACCATTGCATTGGATATTAAAGAATTAGGAACCATTGAGTCCTTGAAGATACACGAGGACATGGGTAATATGCTTACACATTTGATAAATGAGTATCATGAAGAGAATCTTAGATGTAAGAGAAAGATCGTTGAATTGGAAAGTGCACTAAACCTTGAAACTTTGTTTACACAACCATTGGCTATTAAAGGACCCAAAGAAAATTTGGAAGAGACTCTCGAGAAGTCCATCTAAGAAAAAGGAGCTCAAGAGTTATTACATGCAGTAAAAAACTATGGCCGAAAATACTGAAGCTATGATGGTCTTGCTCTTTGAATTGTGGGAACAAACAAATAATTTTTTTGTGCGCGCTCGAAGGATTCTTTTGAGGAAATAATCCTTCAAGACTAAAATTCAAAAGGATGTAAGTTTTAATGAGATTTATGTGGATACATTTATTAAAAAGCTCATTGTCATGAATGAGCATAAAAGATAGAAAGATAATCTACTCTTAAATAATAGGCTAAAACAAATCATAGGGGGTAGGATAGTATGATTGACATACTATAATAGTTTATTTCAACCTACGAGGTAGTTGAGGAGAGGAGGAGTAAAGTGTTCTGCAAAACAATTGATTCCATAAAAGGATTGGAGGGGCCTTCTCTTATGCAAGGCAATACAATTTCTTCTAAGAAAGAATTTGAAACAAAGTTGAAGGTAGCTAAAATCACCTTGGGTGAAGAGTTTGATAGCCTCACAAGTTTCCTCAAAGTTGAGATATGCAAATGGCTCACTGACTTTGTCCTTGACAATTAGGAGCATAATTATATTGCTAGGGAAGAATGTGTTGATTTAAGTAACAATGAAAATCAATTGTTTTCACTTTGGGTAAAGGACAAAATTTTTGTGGGCCCTATGCATGACTACATCAAAGTATGGTTGTACCAAACTATGGAAGTAATCTCCAAGATCACTTGAATATGAAGCAGTTGAGACAGTTAGGTCTAATGAAGCACATGTACTAGAATTTAGAGAAATTATTTAAACAACATTCTTTACGAAGAGAAGGGTTCAAAAGACAATAATCTGTGTCGTTTTAATTTTGTAAGTATGAACGATCTGTGAATTTCCCCTCATTTGTTTCATCCAACAATGCATTTACCATTTGGTCTACATATGTGGTTACATAGTGAAAATCAGGGACATACCAATTTTTCTCCTCTTCTGCCTCTAGAATTTCCCTAATATTCTAGGTCCACATGAGCCCCATACCAACTCTTGAAAGCTAATGCTTTTAATTTTCTTTTAAGAATTAGTCATGGGAATTTTGTTGAGGGTTTGTAGCTTTATTGTTCCCAACAATGTTTAACGATTCACATTGGGAACTCATTGTATAATTCAACCCCATTGAGAACCATTCAAGTCTAATTTCATTTTTATAATTCTATTTTGTTGTTGACAAGTGGAATTTTGAGCAAATGATAATTTTCAAACTCATTTGATTGATAATGCAATAATACTTAAAATTTATCTAGATGACCTATGCTATATTTTCTATTTACTTTCCTCTTTCAAAGTCATTGTCATTTTTTGTTGCCTATATTGTGTGAAAGGAGGTAAAATATTTGTGTCTTAAGAAAATCTACTTATTATAAAATCTTACTACTTTTCTTCATATTCGGTCAACGGTTGAAACCACCTGGTTCTTTCTCAAGGAGCATTATGCTTAAATAATATATGGTTTGCCTCAAACACTTTTATATTTTCTCGAGAGTAAAAGATCACATGTGGCTTTGTTGCATAACATTCTCCCATCCTATTCAATAAATTAAATAAAAAAGATTAATTATTTGACAAAGAGAAGTACCACCTCTATAAAAATGAAAGATGCTACTCCTTGATTCCCCTAAAGATTCCCCTCAATCCTTTTTTTGCATGGAAAAACAATCAACATCTCTATAAGTAGAGAGTAATGTTTCTACAATGTTTTAACAAACATTAACCATTGCATATTACATGTTATTATGGCCCTATTCAGAAGGAAATATTCCTTTATCTATATATGTTATATAACATATATATATTCCTTTATCTATATATGTTATATAACATATATTTTTTTTTGAGGTTTTCCAACACTCCCCCGATGTTGACCCAATCACTCCCTTGCCATCCTCCATTACTCATATGTGGAGGTGGGGGGTGTTGATACCCAAAGTGGGTAAAGTGAGACACACATGTCACGATGTACCTCATGCCATGAGTGATATGCTCATGTGTCTCATTAAGCTTGTGTCATATATGGTACCATATCAATATGTGGGAATGGATTGGCAATAGGTCCATAATATATAATTATTATAATGAGAGAGGTAAATATAATTATAGTAATGACAATTAATAGAAGTAATGGTTTTCTCGATTAAGGGTTTTTAGGGTAAATCTCTGTGTATTGTGTGCATGACATTATTGTTCTTTATATTTTTCTTAAGAATATGTATGCATTGTTTCACTTCAAAGGTTTAAAAATTTACAATTTTAATGATGGCGAACCTTATAGTGGCCACCAACATGATCGAGATGGAGGAGACAATGACATGTTGTGTGTGGTCATGGTGAGTCCCATCACGAGGGTGGTCGCGATGAGGATCGAGAGGGTGGTTATAGCTAGGGTCACGAGGGTGGCGATGATGATGATGGTGATGCATGTAGTGGTGGTGGCAATGCTAGTATGAAAGTTAGTCCTAATGTTAGGTTTATGATTCATAGGGATGTTAATCAAGACTTATTGCCTTCTATATGTGATCTATTTATCATATTTTACTCATGGAAATTCTTGTTTGATATATGCACTGATTATCACCTCCAAAAGGTTGTTTGATGTAGTTATGCTTCACATATACAAATGCGTGATATAGTGATGGTGCTTCACATTCAATATTTACATTACATTGTAAATTAAAATAATTAACGTTGATTCATCATTTCAAGTAGTCATAATTCAATTATTTTAGTTAATTTACATTAGATAAATTAAATTATTTAAATTATTTTTTATTCATTACTTAATTACAATTATAAATTTAATTTTGCCTCTAGGATATAGAACAATTCATGATGGATTGTAATGTTAAAACACTCCCTTATGTGAAATCATCGGTTTGAAATCATCAACTTACCTTTCTACTATTTATAAATTTAAATAAATTGTATATAATTAATCTAATTTATAACATTATTTATACATCAATTTATCAATTGTAATAAGTAATTAATAATTATTACAATTATGATGAATAATGTGCATAAAATATATTTTCAATGACATTTAAATAGAAAAGAATTTTTAAATACTTTGGACAATCATCTCTTGTACATAAAAGCCTCTAAGGAGAAAATACATTCAATCTTATATGCGTGAATGAAGTTGTAGCAAACCTTTACTTCATTTATTATATTTAACCCCTCTTCAAATAGTTTTGGATAATATATCTATGTGGAAATAACTTGATACCTTCAAATATTTTTTTGATAATATATTTATGTGGAAATAACTTGATACCTATTACTTTTGGGTAAAAAAATCAATTATTATTATTATTTTTTATTAAATTTTGAAAATATAAAGAAAAAATGTTGTTTAAAATGTCATTTAAATGTGTAAAAATATGAAAATATATAAAAAATATATTGTTTCAAATGTCATTTAAATGTGTAAAAAAATATTAATAAAATTAAAAAAATGATTTTGAATTGAATTGAAACAAAATTTTGGTATGCACATTTTTAAATGATACCAATAAACATTAAAAAAACATATTTACGATGCCTCAAAAGTCATGGATAAATGATGACAATGCATGGTTGAATGATGAGAATTTTATTATTATATTGTTTAACGATATAGAAAATGTAAAAAAATATTAATAAAATTAAAAAAAATAATTCTGAATTAAAACAAAATTTTCGTATGCACATTTTTAAATGATACCAATAAACATTAAAAAATCATATTTACGATGCTTCAGAAGTCATGGAGAAATGATTACAATACATGGTTGAACGATGGGAATTTTATTATTATATTGTTTAACCATATACACAATATATGTTAAAAGATGTATGCATAAACAATATAAAATATAACATACAGAATAAATTTAGCAATGGAATGTTCATTTTTAAACACAACGTTTGAGAAAGATAATGTAATTTTTCGTAGTGTTTATCAAATTGAATTTGTGTTTTAGAAATATAATGTAATTTTTCATAGTGTTTATCAAAATGAGTTTTAGTAAGATAATGTATTTTTTCATAGTGTTTATCAAAATGAGTTTTAGAAAGATAATGTAATTTTTCATAGTGTTTATCAAAATGAATTTGGGTACTATTTAGCACTGCATTCTTTTTACATTTCACATTTAAAAACAACATAAAACATACATGTCTTATTAGTCCTTGGAGAAGGGACTCTAACAATTCCCCTGGCATTGAATTTCACATTATTTCACGTTACTTTTCAGTTGACCTACAAATTTTGATCCAAATCTTATGCTAAACATAAGAAATAAAAAAACAAAACTATTTTTGATATAATAAAAAATATATTTTTTTAACATTTGATTCGTGAATAAATTCAGGCTCTTATTGCCAGCTTCATGTATTTTGAAGTTTAAAATTAATTACCAAATCGATTTCGTCCTATTGTTGATATCTTTGTTCTTACGAAACAAATTCGATGGGTGCCAACGACTACCGCCTAATGACACTATTCGGGTAGCCACTGAATGACGAGACCTTCCTACATAGTCCTCGTGCTTATGCCAGTCACTGTCATTGAAGGGACATTAATGGACTTCGGGGACTTTGACAAACAAATATCTGGATAGTTCATTGTCTCAAATAAAAGTTGTCGAAATTTCAGTTCGATGGTTCTTGATTACAATGAATAGTTCATTATTTGTTCTGTAATGAGAGCCCATAGTATTTGCAGCTACAACTCTTTTTCTCTGCTGAAATTCCACCGGTTTTGGGGTTTCGACACCTTACGAGGATTCGAACCTGGGACCTTACAACTTCTTGTTCTTGATTGGACTTTTGATGATGAATTTAGTGTAGCTCAAATTTAAATCTCCATTTCTCAACTATTGACAATTATTTTATTTGGAATTCTGGTTCCTTAGGCATAAATCGCTTCTTCTGGCCAAATGGAAGCATTTTTTAGGCCGTGAGGCTTACTGTATTTTTGTGTGGTATATTTCTTTTGCGAGGAGAACCTTTTGGCACTGGGATCATGAAGTTTGGCAAAAGATTGAAGAGTCATATCGAGGAAACATTGCCAACATGGCGGGATAAGTTCTTGTCTAACATGGAGAGATAAGTTGTTGTCTTACAAATACTTGAAGAAACTAGTTAATTCTATGTCAATTGCAGGGGAAGGTTCACCTTCTCTTGGCATCAATGAGATCTGGGGTGTCTTCGATGAAGTTCCAAAAAAAAGGCAAAATATCTTTGTCGAACCTATTGAAGCAGGTGTTGCTTCATATGATAATCTAAGTGCCTTTGTCTCTAAATAGGGCTACGGGGTTGTAGAATTCGAATGCAATAAGCACAAAATGACTGTGGAGCAAGGGGACTTTGTTTATTTGTTGAATGTTGATATTGACAAGTTTAATGCCCCTTCTTTATGGAGTAAGAAGAATAATACATCATTCGTTAGAAGGTATGTGTGCTATGGTTATCTTGAACATGAAAATTTGGCGCAAGGCTTTGGAATTGGTGTGATTGTTTATGAAAATTTTGGATTTTAGCTATGTTTTTTATTTCTTTGAAAGGTTAAAGATGTTTAACTTAAGTAGTTGATAGCGTCTAGATAAGCTAGTTCTCATGAGTATCTATTTTTTGAGAAATCGAGAAGTCGCGATTTCTATGTGAATGCATTTGAATATATCTTTGGCATCGGGCTTTGGAATTGGTGCAATTCTTGATATTGTCGAGAGATGAAACCACATTAGTTCTTGCAGATTTAAGTAACAATGAAAATCAATTTTTTTCACTTTGGGTAAAGAACAAAATTTTTGTGGGCCCTATGCATGACTACATCAAAGTATGGTTGAACCAAACTATGGAGGTAATCTCCAAGATCACTTGAATATGAAGCAGTTGAGACAGTTAGGTCTAATGAAGCACATGTACTAGAATTTAGATTTATATTCATAATATTTATTGTAGAGCCAATATAACCATTAATCTATGATAGAGAGAATTATGTAAGTATCATCGTCGACATGCTATAAGATAAGATCTAGATTTTTTGGCATATTTTTGTTGGGAATGTGCTATATTTTTTGCATGGTTTTTTAGCCTATTTTGTGGTTTTCGACCAATGGTTTTTCGGCCCATTGTAACCTAATCTCGATTAAAGGATTACGGTTGTAATTTAATTCGGGTTAACGAATTAGGGTTTTGGATGCAACATAATACCTATATATTGTATTGTGAACGATGAAGTTAATATAATGAAGACGATAGAGGCACATATCTAAGGTTTGTTGGTTTTATCGATTAAGGGTTTCTAGGGTAAATCTCTGTGTATTGTGTGCATGACATTGTTGTTCTTTACATTTTTCTTAAGAATATGTATGCATTGTTTCACTTCAAAGGTTTAAAAACTTACAATTTTAATGATGGAGAACCTTATAGTGGCCACCAACATGATCGAGATGGAGGAGACAATGACATGTTGTGTGTGGTCATGGTGAGTCCCATCATGAGGGTGGTCACGATGAGGATCGAGAGGGTGGTTATGGCTAGGGTCACGAGGGTGGCGATGATGATGGTGGTGATGCATGTAGTGGTGGTGACAATGCTAGTATGAAAGTTAGTCCTAATTTTAGGTTTATGATTCATAGGGATGTTAATCAAGACTTATTGCCTTCTGTATGTGATCTATTTATCATATTTTACTCATGGAAATTCTTGTTTGACATATGCACTGATTATCACCTCCAAAAGGTTCTTTGATGTAGTCATGCTTCACATATACAACTGCTTGAAGTAGTGATGGTACTTCACATTCAATATTTACATTACATTGTAAATTAAAATAAATAACGTTGATTCATCATTTCAAGTAGTCATAATTCAATTAGTTTAGTTAATTTACATTAGTTAAATTAAATAATTTAAATTATTTTTTATTCATTACTTAATTACATTTATAAATTTAATTTTGCCTCTAGGATATAGAACAATTCATGATGGATTGTAATGTTAAGACACTCCCTTATGTGAAATCACCGGTTTGAAATCCTCAACTTACCTTTCTACTATTTATAAATTTAAATAAATTGTATATAATTAATCTAATTTATAACATTATTTATACATCAATTTGTGAATTGTAATAAGTAATTAATAATTATTACAATTATGATGAATAATGTGCATAAATAAATAGAAAATAATTTTTAAATACTTTGTACAATCATCTCTTGTACATAAAAGCCTCTAAGGAGAAAATACATTCAGTCTTATATGCGTGAATGAAGTTGCAACAAACCTTTACTTCATTTATTATATTTAATCCCTCTTCAAATATTTTTGGATAATATATGTATGTGGAAATAACTTGATACCTTCAAATATTTTTTTGATAATATATTTATGTGGAAATAACTTGATACCTATTACCTTTGGGTAAAAAAATCAATTATTATTATTATTTTTTATTAAATTTTAAAAATATAAAGAAAAAATGTTGTTTAAATAACATCAATTATTATTATTATTTTTTTATTAAATTTTAAAAATATAAAGAAAAAATGTTGTTTAAAATGTCATTTAAATGTGTAAAAATATGAAAATATATAAAAAATATATTGTTTCAAATGTCATTTAAATGTGTAAAAAAATATTAATAAAATTAAAAAAAATGATTCTAAATTGAATTGAAACAAAATTTTGGTATGCACATTTTTAAATGATACCAATAAACATTAAAAAAACATATTTATGATGCCTCAGAAGTCATGGATAAATGATGACAATTCATGATTGAACGATGATAATTTTATTATTATATTGTTTAACGATATAGAAAATGTAAAAAAATGTTAATAAAATTTTAAAAGATAATTCTGAATTGAAACAAAATTTTCATATGCACATTTTTAAATGATACCAATAAACATTAAAAAATCATATTTACGATGCTTCAGAAGTCATGGAGAAATGATGACAATACATGGTTGAACGATGGGAATTTTATTCTTATAGTGTTTAACCATATACAAAATATATGTTAAAAGATGTATGCATGAAAAATATAAAATATAACATACAAAATAAATTTATCAATGGAATGTTCATTTTTAAACACAACGTTTGAGAAAGATAATGTAATTTTTCGTAGTGTTTATCAAATTGAATTTGCGTTTTAGAAAGATAATGTAATTTTTCACAGTGTTTATCAAAATGAGTTTTAGTAAGATAATGTATTTTTTCATAGTGTTTATTAGAATGAGTTTTAGAAAGATAATGTAATTTTTCATAGTGTTTATCAAAATGAATTTGGGTGCTATTTAGCACCGCATTTATTTTACATTTCACATTTAAAAACAACATAAAACATACATGTCTTATTAGTCATTGGAGGAGGGACTCTAGCAATCGCTCTGGCATTGACTTTCACATTATTTCACGTTACTTTTGAGTTGACCTACAAATTTTGATCCAAATCTTATGTTAAACATAAGAAATAAAAAAAACAAAACTATTTTTGATATAATAAAGATATATATATATATATTTTTAACATTTGATTCATCAATAAATTCAGGGTCTTATTGCTAGCTTCATGTATTTTGAAGTTTAAAATTAATTACCAAATCGATTTCATCCTATTGTTGATATCGTTGTTCTTACGAAACAAATTCGATGGGTGCTAACGACTACTGCCTAATGAGCCTATTCAGGTAGCCACTGAATGACGAGACCTTCCTACATAGTCCTCGTGCTTATGCTAGTCACTGTCGTTGACGAGGCATTAATGGACTTCGGGGACTTTGACAAACAAATATCTGGATAATTCATTGTCTCAAATAAAAGTTGTCGAAATTTCAGTTCGATGGTTCTTTTTTTTTTTTAAGTAAGAAGTATGATATATTAAAACCCTTCCAGAGCCAAAATGGAGTTCCAAAGTACAAAGATAGTCATGCTGTCATTACTGGACTGCCCCAACAGAGGGGAAACCAGTCCAGTCAGCAGAGTAGTCAGCATAAGTAATATGATAAACTGAGAAGAGGAAAGTCCTAGATAGCCTAGACATCAATTGAAACCAAAACATCTAACAAGATTTCAAATGACAACAAAGGCCTAAACATCTGGCATATAACCTGGCCAGGTGGCGTGGAGGTTCTCGGTCCAGGGTTCCTCCTCGACATATGTCACCTCGTCCGCCCATTGCACCTCGACTTTCTCTTTGGTCGCGGTTCCGTCAGCGCCTTTCGTGGTATCCTGCAGCGGTCCCTTTACTAAGTTCACCTCCACAGACATGGCCTCGTGCCCGTCCTGTTCCAGCCCAAACTCTGCTGAGCACTGCATCGTGACGTTTCTGCCATCGGTAGCAGCACTGGGTTCCTTCACTGAAGTCGCTCCTGCTGGGTCCGTGTGGAAAGCCTCGTGCATGGAGGAGAGAAGCTGAAGAAGGACCGCCACCTTTTCATCTGTGGTTTGCAAGCGAAATTGAAGGTCCTCCATCCCCTAACAGAGTTCAAAGACTAAGCTGTAAAGGATGGCCAGGCTGTCTTTAAGCTGCTCGCCATGGAAGGAGTCAGAGGATGGGTGCCCATTGTTCCCAGGCTTACGCGGAGGAGGATGCTCGCCTCCTAAGTTCCCTAGAGAATCCAAGACAGGTATAGGGGCTGGCTTAGCCACAGGTGGGGCGAGAAGGAGACGCGAGGAGGAGCACAGCGGACGGGGGATGATTGCTAGGCAATTGAACTACGTAATCGACGGAGCGGGAGGGGGAGTAATGTAAGGCTCAGCTTGGAGGGGAGGGGAGGAGCAGATGGGGGGTGAATCGAGAGGCGAGACTGAAGGCCGACGAGGTCTCCAGGGAGAACCCCTCTGCGGCCTCCCCCGTGGTTGCGGTATATGGTTATGCTTGTAGCTGACCGCAGAGACAAGGTGCACCAGGCAGAGGCAGAAGGCCTTGGGGAAATTAGGAGCTGCAGGAGCCAAAAAATTCTAGCAGGAGCAGGCCATGGCAGCGAAGGGGGGAGCCCTTCGGACCGCAAGCAGAGACGAGGGACTGATACCAGAAGCAAAGCCATGCGAAGACGTGTATTAGGAGAGGAGGACTGCATTAAATCCCTTTCACGTCGTATTGAGAGCTAGTTAATGTTGGAGGAGGGTGGAGAACGGTGGCACGAGCCCGTCACATGGCTCCATGCCCCGGTGGCTGGTGCCGACCTCCGTTATGTGCCATGTGTACCTCACTAACACCCCATCCGGGGGCAGTTCGATGGTTCTTGATTACAATGAATAGTTCATTATTTGTTCTGTAATGTGAGCCCATAGTATTTGCAGCTACAACTCTTTTTCTCTGCTGAAATTCCACCGATTTTGGGGTTTCGACACCTTACGAGGATTCAAACTTGGGACCTTACAACTTCTTGTTCTTGATTGGACTTTTGACGATGAATTTAGTGTAGCTCAAATTTAAATCTCCTTTTCTCGACTATTGACAATTATTTTATTTGGAATTCTGGTTCCTTAGGCATAAATCGCTTCTTCTGGCCAAATGGAAGAATTTCTCAGGTCGTGAGGCTTACTGTATTTTTGCGTGGTATATTTCTTTTGCGAGGAGAACCTTTTGGCACTGGGATCATGAAGTTTGGCAAAATATTGAAAAGTCAGATTGAGGAAATATTGCCAACATGGCGGGATAAGTTCTTGTTTAACATGGCAAGATAAGTTGTTGTCTTACAAATACTTGAAGAAGCTAGTTAATTCTATGTCAATTGCAGGGAAAGGTTCGCCTTCTCTTGGCATCGATGAGATCTGGGGTGGCTTCAATGAAGTTCCAAACAAAAGGAAAAATATCTTTATCAGACCTATTGAAGCAGGTGTTGCTTCATATGATAATCTAAGTGCCTTTGTCTCTAAATAGGGCTATGGGGTTGTAGATTTCGAATGCAATAAACACAAAATGACTATGGAGCAGGGGGACTTTGTTCATTTGTTGAATGCCGAGATTGACAAGTTTAATGCCCCTTCTTTATGGAGTAAGAAGAATAATACATCATTCGTTAGAAGGTATGTATGCTATGGTTATCTTGAATAAGAAAATTTGGCGCAAGGCTTTGGAATTGGTGTGATTGTTTATGAAAATTTTGGATTTTAGCTACGTTTTTTATTTCTTTGAAAGGTTAAAGATGTTTAACTTAAGAAGTTGATAACGTCTAGATAAGCTAGTTCTCGTGAGTATCTATTTTTTGAGAAATCGAGAAGTCGCGATTTCTATGTGAATGTATTTGAATATATATTTGGCATCGGGCTTTGGAATTGGTGTAATTCTTGATATTGTCGAGAGATGAAACCACATTAGTTCTTGCAGATTTAAGTAACAATGAAAATCAATTGTTTTCACTTTGGGTGAAGGATGAAATTTTTGTGAAGGATGAAATTTTTGTGGGCCCTATGCAGGACCACATCAAAGTATGGTTGAACCAAACTATGGAGGTAATCTCCAAGATCACTTGAATATCAAGCAGTTGAGACAATTATGTCTAATGAAGCACATGTACTAGAATTTAGATTTACACTCATAATATTTATTGTAGAGCCAATATAACCATTAATCTATGATAGAGAGAATTATGTAAGTATCATCGTCGACATGCTATAAGATAAGATCTAGATTTTTTGGCATATTTTTGTTGGGAATGTGTTATATTTTTTGCATGCTTTTTTAGCCTATTTTGTAGTTTTCGACCAATGGTTTTTCGGCCCATTGTAATCTAATCTCGATTAAAGGATTACGGTTGTAATTTAATTCGGGTTAATGAATTAGGGTTTTGGATGCCACATAATACCTATATATTGTATTGTGAACGATGAAGTTAATATAATGAAGAAGATAGAGGTGCATATCTAAGGTTTGTTGGTTTTCTCGATTAAGGGTTTCTAGGGTAAATCTCTGTGTATTGTGTGCATGCCATTGTTGTTCTTTATATTTTTCTTAAGAATATGTATGCATTGTTTCACTTCAAAGGTTTAAAAACTTACAATTTTAATGATGGCGAACCTTATAGTGGCCACCAACATGATAGAGATGGAGGAGACAATGACATGTTGTGTGTGGTCATGGTGAGTCCCATCATGAGGGTGGTCGCGATGAGGATTGAGAGGGTGGTTATGGCTAGGTTCACGAGGGTTGCGATGATGATGGTGGTTATGCATGTAGTGGTCATGGCAATGCTAGTATGAAAGTTAGTCCTAATGTTAGGTTTATGGTTCTTATGGATGTTAATTGAGACTTATTGCCTTCTGTATGTGATCTATTTATCATATTTTACTCATGGAAATTATTGTTTGACATATGCACTAATTATCACCCCCAAAAGGTTGTTTGATGTAGTTATGCTTCACATATACAACTGCTTGATGTAGTGATGGTGCTTCACATTCAATATTTACATTACATTGTAAATTAAAATAATTAACGTTGATTCATCATTTCAAGTAGTCATAATTCAATTAGTTTAGTTTATTTACATTAGTTAAATTAAATAATTTAAATTATTTTTTATTCATTACTTAATTACATTTATAAATTTAATTTTGCCTCTAGGATATAGAACAATTCATGATAGATTGTAATGTTAAGACACTCCCTTATGTGAAATCACCAGTTTAAAATCCTCAACTTACCTTTCTACTATTTATAAATTTAAATAAATTGTATATAATTAATCTAATTTATAACATTATTTATACATCAATTTGTCAATTGTAATAAGTAATTAATAATTATTACAATTATGATGAATAATGTGCATAAAATGTATTTTCAATGACATTTAAATAGAAAATATTTTTTAAATACTTTGGACAATCATCTCTTGTACATAAAAAAACCTCTAAGGAAAAAATACATTCAATCTTATATGCGTGAATGAAGTTGCAACAAACCTTTACTTCATTTATTATATTTAACCCCTCTTCAAATATTTTTGGATAATATATCTATGTGGAAATAACTTGATACATTTAAATATTTTTTTGATAATATATTTATGTGGAAATAACTTGATTTCTATTACCTTTGGGTAAAAAAAATCAATTATTATTATCTTTTTTATTAAATTTTGAAAATATAAAGAAAAAATGTTGTTTAAAATGTCATTTAAATGTGTAAAAATATGAAAATATATAAAAAATATATTGCTTCAAATGTCATTTAAATGTGTAAAAAAATATTAATAAAATTAAAAAAAATGATTCTGAATTGAATTGAAACAAAATTTTGGTATGGACATTTTTAAATGATACCAATAAACATTAAAAAAACATATTTACAATGCCTCAAAACTCATGGATAAATGATGACAATGTATGGTTGAAGGATGATAATTTTATTATTATATTGTGTAACGATATACAAACTGTAAAAAAATATTAATAAAATTAAAAAAAATAATTATGAATTGAAACAAAATTTTTGTATGCACATTTTTAAATGATACCAATAAACATCAAAAAATCGTATTTACGATGCTTTAGAAGTCATGGAGAAATGATGACAATACATGGTTGAACGATGGGAATTTTATTATTATATTGTTTAACCATATACAAAATATATGTTAAAAGATGTATGCATAAACAATATAAAATATAACATACAAAATAAATTTAGCAATGGAATGTTCATTTTTAAACACAACGTTTGAGAAAGATAATGTAATTTTTCGTAGTGTTTATCAAATTGAATTTGCATTTTAGAAAGATAATGTAATTTTCATAGTGTTTATCAAAATGAGTTTTAGTAAGATAATGTATTTTTTCATAGTGTTTAACAGAATGAGTTTTAGAAAGATAATGTAATTTTTCATAGTGTTTATCAAAATGAATTTAGGTACTATTTAACACTGCATTTTTTTTACATTTCACATTTAAAAACAACATAAAACATACATGTCTTATTAGTCCTTGGAGGAGGGACTCTAACAATCGCTCTGGCATTGACTTTCACATTATTTCACGTTACTTTTGAGTTGACCTACAAATTTTGATCCAATTCTTATGTTAAACATAAGAAATAAAAAAAATAAAAAAACCATTTTTGATATAATAAAAAAAAAATATTTTTTTAACATTTGATTCGTCAATAAATTCAGGGTCTTATTGCCAGCTTCATGTATTTTGAAGTTTAAAATTAATTACCAAATCAATTTCGTCCTATTGTTGATATCTTTGTTCTTACGAAACAAATTTGATGGGTGCCAACGACTACTGCCTAATGAGCCTATTCGGGTAGCCAC
Source organism: Picea sitchensis (assembly GCA_010110895.2). NCBI lineage: Eukaryota > Viridiplantae > Streptophyta > Pinopsida > Pinales > Pinaceae > Picea > Picea sitchensis. The sequence continues at coordinate 173,711 of SNQJ01S0002626.1, forward strand.
TGAATGACGAGACCTTCCTACACAGTCCTCGTGCTTATGCTAGTCACTGTCGTTGACGGGGCATTAATGGACTTCGGGGACCTTGACAAACAAATATCTGGATAGTTCATTGTCTCAAATAAAAGTTGTCGAAATTTCAGTTCGATGGTTCTTGATTACAATGAATAGTTCATTATTTGTTCTGTAATGTGAGCCCATTGTATTTGCAGCTACAACTCTTTTTCTCTGCTAAAATTCCACCGGTTTTAGGGTTTCGACACCTTACAAGGATTCAAACCTAGGACCTTAAAACTTCTTGTTCTTGATTGGACTTTTGACGATGAATTTAGTGTAGCTCCAATTTAAATCTCCGTTTCTCGACTATTGACAATTATTTTATTTGGAATTTTGGTTCCTTAGGCATAAATCGCTTCTTCTGGCCAAATGGAAGCATTTCTCAGGCAGTGAGGCTTACTGTATTTTTGCATGGTATATTTCTTTTGCGAGGAGAACCTTTTGTCACTGGGATCATGAAGTTTGGCAAAAGATTAAAGAGTCAGATCGAGGAAACATTGCCAACATGGCGGGATAAGTTCTTGTCTAACATGGCGAGAGAAGTTGTTGTCTTACAAATACTTGAAGAAGCTAGTTAATTCTATGTCAATTGTAGGGGAAGGTTCGCCTTCTCTTGGCATCGATGAGATCTGGGGTGGCTTCGATGAAGTTCCAAACAAAAGGCAAAATATCTTTGTCGGACCTATTGAAGCAGGTGTTGCTTCATATGATAATCTAAGTGCCTTTGTCTCTGAATAGGGCTATGGGGCTGTAGATTTCGAATGCAATAAACACAAAATGACTGTGGAGCAGGGGGACTTTGTTCATTTGTTGAATGCTGAGATTGACAAGTTTAATGCCCGTTCTTTATGGAGTAAGAAGAATAATACATCATTCCTTAGAAGGTATGTATGCTATGGTTATCTTGAACAGGAAAATTTGGCGCAAGGCTTTGGAATTGGTGTGATTGTTTATGAAAATTTTGGATTTTAGCTACATTTTTTTATTTCTTTGAAAGGTTAAAGATGTTTAACTTAAGCAGTTGATAGCGTCTAGATAAGCTAGTTCTCGCGAGTATCTATTTTTTGAGAAATCGAGAAGTCGCGATTTCTATGTGAATGTATTTGAATATATCTTTGGTGTCGGGCTTTGGAATTGGTGTAATTATTGATATTGTCCAGAGATGAAACCACATTAGTTCTTGCAGATTTAAGTAACAATGAAAATCAATTGTTTTCACTTTGGGTAAAGGATGAAATTTTTGTGGGCCCTATGCATGACTACATCAAAGTATGGTTGAACCAAACTATGGAGGTAATCTCCAAGATCACTTGAATATGAAGCAGTTGAGACAGTTAGGTCTAATGGAGCACATGTACTAGAATTTAGATTTATACTCATTAGATTTATTGTAGAGCCAATATAATCATTAATCTATGATAGAGAGAATTATGTAAGTATCATCGTCGACATGCTATAAGATAAGATCTAGATTTTTTGGCATATTTTTGTTGGGAATGTGTTATATTTTTTGCATGGTTTTTTAGCCCATTTTGTGGTTTTCGACCAATGGTTTTTCGGCCCATTGTAATCTGATCTCGATTAAAGGATTACGGTTGTAATTTAATTTGGGTTAACGAATTAGGGTTTTGGATGCCACATAATACCTAAATATTGTATTGTGAAAGATGAAGTTAATATAATGAAAAAGATAGAGGCGCATATCTAAGGTTTGTTGGTTTTCTCGATTAAGGGTTTCTAGGGTAAATCTCTGTGTATTGTGTGCATGACATTGTTGTTCTTTATATTTTTTTTAAGAATATGTATGCATTGTTTCACTTCAAAGGTTTAAAAACTTACAATTTTAATGATGGCGAACCTTATAGTGGCCACCAACATGATCGAGATGGAGGAGACAATGACATGTTGTGTGTGGTCATGGTGAGTCCCATCATGAGGGTGGTCGCGATGAGGATCGAGAGGGTGGTTATAGCTAGGGTCACGAGGGTGGCGATGATGATGGTGGTGATGCATGTAGTGGTGGTGGCAATGCTAGTATGAAAGTTAGTCCTAATGTTAGGTTTATGATTCTTATGGATGTTAATCGAGACTTATTGCCTTTTGTATGTGATCTATTTATCATATTTTACTCATGGAAATTATTGTTTGACATATGCACTTATTATCACCTCCAAAAGGTTGTTTGATGTAGTTATGCTTCACATATACAACTGCTTGATGTAGTGATGGTGCTTCACATTCAATATTTACATTACATTGTAAATTAAAATAATTAACGTTGATTCATCATTTCAAGTAGTCATAATTCAATTAGTTTAGTTAATTTACATTAGTTAAATTAAATAATTTAAATATTTTTTATTCATTACTTAATTACATTTATAAATTTAATTTTGCCTCTAGGATATAGAACATTTCATGATGGATTGTAATGTTAAGACACTCCCTTATGTGAAATCACCGGTTTGAAACCCTCAACTTACCTTTCTAATATCTATAAATTTAAATAAATTGTATATAATTAATCTAATTTATAACATTATTTATACATCAATTTGTCAATTGTAATAAGTAAATCGTAATTATTACAATTATGATGAATAATGTGCATAAAATATATTTTCAATGATATTTAAATAGAAAAGAATTTTTAAATACTTTGGACAATCATCTCTTGTACATAAAAGCCTCTAAGGAGAAAATACATTCAGTCTTATATGCGTGAATGAAGTTGCAGCGAACCTTTACTTCATTTATTATATTTAACCCCTCTTCAAATATTTTTGGATAATATATCTATGTGGAAATAACTTGATACCTTCAAATATTTTTTTTATAATATATTTATGTGGAAATAACTTGATACCTATTACCTTTGGGTAAAAAAATCAATTATTATTATCTTTTTTATTAAATTTTGAAAATATAAAGAAAAAATGTTGTTTAAAATGTCATTTAAATGTCTATAAATATGAATATATATAAAAAATATATTGTTTCAAATGTCATTTAAATGTGTAAAAAAATATTAATAAAATTAAAAAAGATGATTTTGATTTGAATTGAAACAAAATTTTGGTATGCACATTTTTAAATGATACCAATAAACATTAAAAAAACATATTTACGATGCCTCAAAAGTCATGGATAAATGATGACAATTCATGGTTGAATGATGATAATTTTATTATTATATTGTTTAACGATATACAAAATGTAAAAAAATATTAATAAAATTAAAAAAAATAATTCTGAATTGAAACAAAATTTTCGTATGCACATTTTTAAATGATACTAATAAACATTAAAAAATCATATTTACGATGCTTCAGAAGTCATGGAGAAATGATGACAATACATGGTTGAACGATGGGAATTTTATTATTATATTGTTTAACCATATATAAACTATATGTTAAAAGATGTATGCATAAACAATAGAAAATATAACATATAAAATAAATTTAGCAATGAAATGTTCATTTTTAAACACAACGTTTGAGAAAGATAATGTAAATTTTCGTAGTGTTTATCAAATTGAATTTGCGTTTTAGAAAGATAATGTAATTTTTCATAGTGTTTATCAAAATGAATTTTAGTAAGATAATGTATTTTTTCATAGTGTTTAACAAAATGTGTTTTAGAAAGATAATGTAATTTTTCATAGTGTTTATCAAAATGAATTTGGGTACTATTTAACACCACATTTTTTTTACATTTCACATTTAAAAACAACATAAAACATACATGTCTTATTAGTCCTTGGAGGAGGGACTCTAGCAATCGCTCTGGCATTGACTTTCACATTATTTCACGTTACTTTGAGTTGACCTACAAATTTTGATCCAAATCTTATGTTAAACATAAGAAATAAAAAAAAAAAAAAAAAAAAAAAAAAAAACTATTTTTGATATAATAAAAAAATACATTTTTTTAACATTTGATTCGTCAATAAATTCAGGGTCTTATGGCCAGCTTCATGTATTTTGAAATTTAAAATTAATTACCAAATCAATTTCATCCTATTGTTGATATCTTTGTTCTTATGAAACAAATTCGATGGGTGCCAACGACTATCGCCTAATGAGCCTATTCAGGTAGCCACTGAATGACAAGAGCTTCCTACACAGTCCTCATGCTTATGCCAGTCACTGTCGTTGACGGGGCATTAATGGACTTCGGGGACTTTGACAAACAAATATCTGGATAGTTCATTGTCTCAAATAAAAGTTGTCGAAATTCCAGTTGGATGGTTCTTGATTACAATGAATAGTTCATTATTTGTTCTGTAATGTGAGCCCATAGTATTTGCAGCTACAACTCTTTTTCTCTGCTGAAATTCCACTGGTTTTGGGGTTTCGACACCTTACGAGGATTCAAACTTGGGACCTTACAACTTCTTGCTCTTGATTGGAATTTTGACGATGAATTTAGTGTAGCTCAAATTTAAATATCCGTTTCTCAACTATTGACAATTATTTTATTTGGAATTCTGGTTCCTTAGGCATAAATCGCTTCTTCTGGCCAAATGGAAGCATTTCTCAGGCTGTGAGGCTTACTGTATTTTTGCGTGGTATATTTCTTTTGCGAGGAGAACCTTTTCGCACAGGGATCATGAAGTTTGGCAAAAGATTGAAGAGTCAGATCGAGAAAACATTGCCAACATGGCGGGATAAGTTCTTGTCTAACATGGCGAGCTAAGTTTTTGTCTTACAAATACTTGAAGAAGCTAGTTAATTCTATGTCAATTGCAGGGGAAGGTTCGCCTTCTCTTGGCATCGATTAGATCTGGGTTGGCTTCGATGAAGTTCCAAACAAAAGGCAAAATATCTTTGTCAGACCTATTGAAGTAGGTGTTGCTTCATATGATAATCTAAGCGCCTTTGTCTCTAAATAGGGCTATGGGGCTGTAGATTTCGAATGCAATAAACACAAAATGACTGTGGAGTAGGGGGACTTTGTTCATTTGTTGAATGTAGAGATTGACAAGTTTAATGCCCCTTCTTTATGGAGTAAGAAGAATAATACATCATTCGTTAGAAGGTATGTATGCTATGGTTATCTTGAACTGGAAAATTTGGCGAAAGGCTTTGGAATTGGTGTGATTGTTTATGAAAATTTTGGATTTTAGCTACGTTTTTTATTTCTTTGAAAGGTTAAAGATGTTTAACTTAAGCAATTGATAGCGTCTAGATAAGCTAGTTCTTGTGAGTATCTATTTTTTGAGAAATCGAGAAGTCGCAATTTCTATGTGAATGTATTTGAATATATCTTTGGCGTCGGGCTTTGGAATTGGTGTAATTCTTGATATTGTCAAGAGATGAAACCACATTAGTTCTTGCAGATTTAAGTAATTATGAAAATCAATTGTTTTCACTTTGGGTAAAGGACGAAATTTTTGTGGGCCCTATGCATGACTACATCAAAGTATGGTTGAACCAAACTATGGAGGTAATCTCCAAGATCACTTGAATATGAAGCAATTGAGATAGTTAGGTCTAATGGAGCACATGTACTAGAATTTAGATTTATACTCATAAGATTTATTGTAGAGCTAATATAACCATTAATCTATGATAGAGAGAATTATGTAAGTATCATTGTCGACATGCTATAAGATAAGATCTAGATTTTTTGGCATATTTTTGTTGGGAATGTGTTATAATTTTTGCATGGTTTTTTAGCCTATTTTGTGGTTTTCGACCAATGGTTTTTTAGCCCATTGTAATCTAATCTCGATTAAAGGATTACGGTTGTAATTTAATTCGGGTTAACGAATTAGGGTTTTGGATGCCACATAATACCTATATATTGTATTGTGAACGATGAAGTTAATATAATGAAGAAGATAGAGGCGCATATCTAAGGTTTGTTGGTTTTCTCGATTAAGGGTTTCTAGGGTAAATCTCTGTGTATTGTGTGCATGACATTGTTGTTCTTTATATTTTTCTTAAGAATATGTATGCATTGTTTCACTTCAAAGGTTTAAAAACTTACAATTTTAATGATGGCGAACCTTATAGTGGCCACCAACATGATCGATATGGAGGAGACAATGACATGTTGTGTGTGGTCATGGTGAGTCCCATCATGAGGGTGGTCACGATGAGGATTGAGAGGGTGGTTATAGCTAGGGTCACGAGGGTGGCAATGATGATGGCGGTGATGCATGTAGTGGTGGTGGCAATGCTAGTATGAAAGTTAGTCCTAATGTTAGGTTTATGATTCATATGGATGTTAATCGAGACTTATTGCCTTCTGTATGTGATCTATTTATCATATTTTACTCATGGAAATACTTGTTTGACATATGCACCGATTATCACCTCCAAAAGGTTGTTTGATGTAGTTATGCTTCGAATATACCACTGATTGATGTAGTGATGGTGCTTCACATTCAAAATTTACATTACATTGTAAATTAAAATGATTAACATTGATTCATCATTTAAAGTAGGCATAATTCAATTATTTTAGTTAATTTACATTAGTTAAATTAAATAATTTAAATTATTTTTTATTCATTACTTAATTACATTTATAAATTTAATTTTACCTCTAGGATATAGAACAATTCATGATGGATTGTAATGTTAAGACACCCCTTATGTGAAATCACCGGTTTGAAATCCTCAACTTACCTTTCTACTTTTTATAAATTTAAATAAATTGTATATAATTAATCTAATTTATAACATTATTTTACATCAATTTGTCAATTGTAATAAGTAATTAATAATTATTACAATTATGATGAATAATGTGCATAAAATATATTTTCAATAACATTTAAATAGAAAAGAATTTTTAAATACTTTGGACAATCATCTCTTGTACATAAAAGCCTCTAAGGAGAAAATGCATTCAATCTTATATGCGTGAATGAAGTTGCAACAAACCTTTACTTCATTTATTATATTTAACCCCTCTTCAAATATTTTTGGATAATATATCTATGTGGAAATAACTTGATACCTTCAAACATTTTTTTGATAATATATTTATGTGGAAATAACTTGATACCTATTTTCCTTTAGGTAAAAAAATCAATTATTATTATTTCTTTTATTAAATTTTGAAAATATAAAGGAAAAATGTTGTTTAAAATGTCATTTAAATGTGTAAAAATATGAAAATATATAAAAAATATGTTGTTTCAAATGTCATTTAAATGTGTAAAAAAATATTAATAAAATTTAAAAAAAATGATTCTGAATTGAATTGAACCAAAATTTTGGTATGCACATTTTTAAGTGATACCAATAAACATTAAAAAACATATTTACGATGCCTCAAAAGTCATGGTTGGATAAATGATGACAATGCATGGTTGAACAATGAGAATTTTATTATTATATTGTTTAACGATATACAAAATGTAAAAAAATATTAATAAAATTAAAAAAAATAATTCTTAATTGAAACAAAATTTTCGTATTCACATTTTTAAATGATACCAATAAACATTAAAAATCATGTTTACGATGCTTCAGAAGTCATGGAGAAATGATGACAATACATGGTTGAACGATGAGAATTTTATTATTATATTGTTTAACCATATACAAAATATATGTTAAAAGATGTATGCATAAACAATATAAAATATAACATACAAAATAAATTTAGCAATGGAATGTTCATTTTTAAGCACAATGTTAGAGAAAGATAATGTAATTTTTCGTAGTGTTTATCAAATTGAATTTGCATTTTAGAAAGATAATGTTATTTTTCATAGTGTTTATCAAAATGAGTTTTAGTAAGATAATGTATTTTTTCATAGTGTTTATCAGAATGAGTTTTAGAGAGACAATGTAATTTTTCATAGTGTTTATCAAAATGAATTTGTGTACTATTTAGCACCGCATTTTTTTTACATTTCTCATTTAAAAACAACATAAAACATACATGTCTTATTAGTCCTTGGAGGAGGGACTTTAGCAATCGCTCTGGCATTGACTTTCACATTATTTCACGTTACTTTTGAGTTGACCTACAAATTTTGATCCAAATCTTATGTTAAACATAATAAATAAAAAAAACAAAACTATTTTTTATATACTAAAAAAAAATATATTTTTAACATTTGATTCGTCAATAAATTCAGGGTCTTATTGCCAGCTTCATGTATTTTGAAGTTTAAAATTAATTACCAAATTAATTTCATCCTATTGTTGATATCTTTGTTCTTATGAAACAAATTTGATGGGTGCCAACGACTACCGCCTAATGAGCCTATTCGGGTAGCCACTGAATGACGAGACCTTCCTACACAGTCATCGTGCTTATGCCAATCACTGTCGTTGACGGGGCATTAATGGACTTCGTGGACTTTGACAAACAAATATCTGGATAGTTCATTGTCTCAAATAAAAGTTGTCGAAATTTCAGTTCGATGGTTCTTGATTATAATGAATAGTTCATTATTTGTTTTGTAATGTGAGCCCATAGTATTTGCAGCTACAACTCTTTTTCTCTGCTGAAATTCCACCGGTTTTGGGGTTTCGTCACCTTACGAGGATTCAAACCTTGGACCTTATAACTTCTTGTTCTTGATTGGACTTTTGACGATAAATTTAGTGTAGCTCAAATTTAAATTTCCGTTTCTCGACTATTGACAATTATTTTATTTGTAATTCTGGTTCCTTAGGCATAAATTGCTTCTTTTGGCCAAATGGAAGCATTTTTTAGGCCGTGAGTCTTACTGTATTTTTGCGTGGTATATTTCTTTTGCGAGGAGAACCTTTTGGCACTGGGATCATGAAGTTCAACAAAATATTGATGAGTCAGATCGAGGAAACATTTTTCAACATGGTGGGATAAGTTCTTGTCTAACATGGCGAGATAAGTTGTTGTCTTACAAATACTTGAAGAAGCTAGTTAATTCTATGTCAATTGCAGGGGAAGGTTCACCTTCTCTTGGCATCGATGAGATCTGGGGTGGCTTCGATGAAGTTCGAAACAAAAGGCAAAATATCTTTGTCGGACCTATTGAAGCAGGTGTTGCTTCATATGATAATCTAAGCGCCTTTGTCTCTAAATAGGGCTATGGGGCTGTAGATTTCGAATGCAATAAACCCAAAATGACTGTGGAGCAGGGGGACTTTTTTCATTTGTTGAATGCCGAGATTGACAAGTTTAATGCCCCTTCTTTATGGAGTAAGAAGAATAATACATCATTTGTTAGAAGGTATGTATGCTATGGTTATCTTGAACAGGAAAATTTGGTGCAAGGCTTTGGAATTGGTGTGATTGTTTATGAAAATTTTGGATTTTAGCTACATTTTTTATTTCTTTGAAAGGTTAAAGATGTTTAACTTAAGCAATTGATAGCGTCTAGATAAGCTAGTTCTTGTGAGTATCTATTTTTTGAGAAATCGAGAAGTCACGATTTCTATGTGAATGTATTTGAATATATCTTTGGCGTCAGGCTTTGGAATTGGTGTAATTCTTGATATTGTCAAGAGATAAAACCACATTAGTTTTTGCAGATTCAAAGTATTAGGCTATTTGGTCCTCCTGTATGAAAATTTAGAATATAGCTAGGTTTTCTACTTCATTCACAGGCTAAATTTTTTAACACAAGCAATTGTTAGCTTCTAGATAAGCTAGTCCTTGTGAATAGCTATTTTTTCAGAAATTGAGAAGCTGCGATTTCTCTGTGATTATATTGAAGATATCTTTACTCATTGGGGGAAACATAAAATATCGGGGTTAGTTATATCCTGTAGCAATGCACTATTCTTCCATTCTATTATATAGAGAGATTGAACTCTGTAGTGGTCCAAGCTGTTAGTACAATAGACCTGTAAACATGATATGCGATTGTTGTTTCCTCCGCTCGGATTCACTCATTTTGCTTATTGATTAACTTTGTAGTGGAATGGATTTGAGCGGTCTCTATTTATTCTTTAACTAACTATTTTAATTTCACTTTCCAACAAGAGTTGCAGGATAGGATCAAAAAGTTGAAGAGCAACAATAGACTAAATGCGACAGTTTTCTCCCAAACTGAGTACAACGAGGAGATGATCAAGTTGAGGAAAGACATTGTGAATTTTCATGGCGAAATGGTTCTGCTAGAGAATTAAAACACTCTTAAATATATAGGTACACTTGCGTGATTATTAATATCCATACTCAATTCACATCATCTATAGTTTCATTGCATTTCCTGCCATAAGTATCTTCTCCTGGATGTTAGCTTCAACTCCAAACTTTCAAAACCGTAATTATTTTTATTGGGGTTGCAAGGCTAGCGAATATTTTGAAGAAATATGATAAGATAATGGGTGGGCTACTATGCCCATTCATTCATAAGGTTTTGCAACAACCCTTTTCACCACTGAACAACTCTCTAAGCTCATCAAAAAATGTGAAAACACACTCCAAAGTTTATTTCCAGATTACCCTCAAAGCCTTCTTCAAGTACCTGCATGCCCGTCCAACAATGGAAACCAAGCAGAAGCATCTTCTTCTATTGGTAAAAGTGATTGGCAGAGGCTACGAGAGCCTGTGACGAGAATGACCCAAGCAAAATTTGGAGCGGAGAATTCATTGTTGAAAGGAAAGGGGGATGAATATGGGGATTGGGATGTGGAAGGTATGAAGAGCATACACAAAAGCACCATGCCGTGCTTCGCACCATGAGAGAAATATGCAGAGGGAGCTCTACCTACAATGTCTTCTCCTTGCTCCCCTTGGATGAAACCAAATATATACTGCTCTATTCTCTCATCCCCATCTGCCCCAAAAACTAAAACTCCTAGGCCCTATAAGCTAACACACTATTCTTGCACAAAACAAAAGAAAAACCTATAGAAAATAGTTTAAGGTATTTTTAAGTTGGTCTATAAATGGAAGCTCTTGAATTCTCCTGGTCTTCTGCAAGTTGCTAGACATATGAAATTTGTAAATCGATGCAGATCTTTTTTAAAATTGTAATTCTAATGTCGTATTTTCTTGATTGGTACTCAATTTTAGTGAATATTTACTTACGAAGTATCTGATATTATATTTGCGCCCACACCTGTTAATTTATGTCTGATTTTCTCCATTCTCTGTGTACAACTCCACAATGAGGGTAGACATTCATTTATTTGCAAAGTCATTGTGTTAATAATATTTCTATGCAAAACTTAGTTGATAACATAATGATATAAGTGAAAATATTTCTATGCAAAACTTAGTTGATAACATAATTATGTAAATGAATTGAATATCCTAACTATTTTGGAATTACTTTATCCTTAACATTTCCAAATTCATGATGACATGAAAATAGTCGTGTTGTGGCACTTGTTATATATTTTTCTTCCTTACCATCTCTTATTTTTTAATTTTATTTTACAAGAGGACACATGGTTAAAAAAGTGTCATCATTATGATGTAGGTTTCATTTTATATGTTCATAATATTTCTATGCAAAACTTAGTTGATAACATAATGATGCAAGTGAAAATATTTCTATGCAAAACTTAGTTGATAACATAATGATGCAAGTGAAAATATTTCTATGCAAAACTTAGTTGATAACATAATTATGTAAATGATCTAAATATCCTAACTATTTTGGAATTACTTTATCATTAACATTTCCAAATTCACGATGACAGGAACATAGCCACTCTTGTGGCACTTGTTATATATTCTTCTTCCTTACCATGTCTTATTTTTTAATTTTATTTTACAAGAAGATACATGGTTAAAAAAATGGTCATCATTAGGTTGTAGGTGTCATTTTATATGTTCATTTTCCTTCATAGATATTTCTTTCAACAAGTTGAGATGTCTCAATTAAAAAATATTATTATTGAATTGATGACCTCATTTTATACCTTGATTTCATTCATGTCTCTTTCCATATGATGGATGTCTCAATAAAAAAATATTATGATCGGATTGTTGACTTCGTTTTATACCTTGATTTCATTCATTGAAAGTTGTATCAAACTAACAATTAAAAAAAAAAATTAAAATTGGTATTAAAATTTTAGATGAAGATAATCATATCAGTTTATCGTGATTTTTACCAGACTCGTGGGATAGTCTGGTTGTGGCCATATGTAGTAATACAACTACTTTAAGTTTTGATGATGTGGTCTCATCCTTGTTGTCGGAGGAGATGAGATGAAAGAACATGGAAGGACAAAGCACATATGTACTATTTGCAAGAGGATGCTCCCATGAAAGAAATAGATCTAAGTCCTCAAGTGGGAGATCTAAATCTAAGGGTAGATCTAAATGTGTCATAAATTTTGTAAAGGTAAGTTGGAGATGTGGAAAAGAAGGGCACTACAAGAAGCAATGTAGATCTAAAAGTGTTGAGAGAGGGACGGGATTTGAAGATGCTCCTTCTAAAGGAAAAAAATCCTCCATGAAAGAAGGTGGGGATGTGTACTAAGCTTCTTCAAGAACACATGTAGATCATGAGGCATGACTGGTTGACTCAGGTGCATCCTTTCATATGATTTTTCACAGGGAGTGGTTTTGCGAATATGAAAAGTATGATGGAGGTGATGTTTTCCTAGGTGATGACTCGACAACTAAAATCATAGGATGAGGAAAAGTCAAGTTGAAGCTCATGGATGGAAGGATTATAACACTCCCCAATGTTCTACACATCCCATGTTTGGAAAAATATTTGATTTATGTAAGCAAAATTGACTATGTAGGGCTTAAAACAATGTTTGAGAAAGAAACTTGTAGGATGGTTTGAGGAGCAATGGTGTTGCTGAAGGGAGTTTGGTTTGGAACTTTGTATAAGATGAAGGGAAGCACTATTAGTGATGGGTGTAATAGCTTCATTTTTCTTGAGATTGGAGTTGAAGAAGAAACAACTCCTATAGTCTTTGGAGAAAAGGCTATGTTGTGGCATCAAAGGCTGGGGCATATCAGAGAGAACGGATTTTGACTACTACACGATAAAGGTATGGTTGAAGGTATGTCTAAATACTCTCTGGATTTTGATTTCTATGAACATTGTGTATATGGGAATTAGAATTGGGTAAGATTCCCCTCTAGTGCAACGAGGGTAGAGGGAATTTTACAGTTGGTGCACAATGATATGTTTGGACTTGTGTCGGTTCCATCATTGGGAAAATCTGTGTATTATGTCTCATCTATAGATTAATTCTTGAGGAATACAAGGATGTATTTCCTTAGGAAGAAGTCTGAAGTCTTTGACAGGTTCAAAGAGTTTAAATCTCTTTTGGAAAATCAAATAGAGAAAAGAAATAAGGTGCTAAGGACAAATAATGGTGGAGAGTTTGTGGAAATGAATTCGAAGATTTATGTAAGAAGTGCGGTATAGTAAGGCATAAGACTACTCCATATACACCTTAGTAGAATGGAGTTGCAAAAAGGATGAACATGACGTTGATGGAAAAAGAAAGATGCATGCAAAGTGGTGTCGGGTTAGGACAATAATTCTAAGCAGAGGCAGTGAGTACTACATGTTAGCTGGTCAATTGATCACCCTAATCAAAACTGGATGACAAGACTCCAAACAAGGTATGGACTAGAAGTAAACCCTATCTTACACATCTCAAGGTATTTTGTTGTGAGGCCTATGTTCACGTTCTAAAGGAAAACGAGAGTAAGCTAGATAAAAAGGTTGAAAAGTGTATCTTTATTGGGTATAAAGATGGTTTGAAAGGTTATAAGCTTTGGAACCCAGAAACTAAGAAGGTAGTGTATAGCCGAGATGTGGTATTTAGATAAATCAAAGATCTTGTCAAACAAGAAGAACCAAAGAAAACTGAGTTTGAGTTGAAGGATGATGAATCAAACTCTACAGAAAAATAGGAATAATAAGAAGAAGATCCTCATACTCCAGTATCGAGGAGATCAGTTTGGGAAAGAAGAAAACCAGAAAGGTATACTCCACCTGATTTCATTTCAAATTTTGTTTTGTCTATTACTGATGATGATCCTAGAATTTTTAGGGAGGCAGTGGATTCAGGAGATGGAAAACTCTAGAAAAAGGCCATGGTTGAAGAAATGACAACCTTGGATAAGAATGAGGCTTGGGATCTAGTGGAGTTTCCGAGTGGAAGAAATCCCATTGGAAACAAATGGGTGTTTAAAAAGAAGTTGAATGCAAAAGGCAAAGTGGAGAATTACAAAGCCCAGTTAATAGCAAAAGATTATACCTAGGTTGAGGGAATTGACTTTGGTGAGATTTTTTCTCCTGTTGCCAAAAAATCTATTAGATTTCTTTCATTTGTTGTTTTTGTGCTTAGTTTTGAAGTAGAACAGATGGATGTTAAGACATGATTCCTACATGGGGATTTGGAAGAATGAATCTACATGAAGTAGTCATAAGTCTTTGTTGTTAAGGGAAAGGATGAGCTGGTATGCAAGCTGAAAAAGTCCCTATATGGGTTAAATCAATCACCAAGAATGTGTTATCAAAATTTTGATACTTGTATGTTGGGAGTTGGCTTCACAAGGAGAAAAGCGGATCGATATGTGTATTTCAATTTAATTGGTGATCATCTTATTTATTTGGTCTTATATGTGGATGATATGTTGTTGATAGGAAACAACAAGGAGATTATCCAGATTGTGAAAACTCAGTTGTCCTCTAAATTTTACATGAAGGATCTTGATTCTGCAAATTTCATTTTGGGAATGGAAATTAAAAGAGATCGGGTAAACAAGAAACTCTAGTTAAATCAGAGAAAATATGCCGAAACAATATTGCAGAGGTTTAATATGCAGGAATGTAAAACGATCAAGGTTCCCATTCCTATAGGTGTAAAATTATTCGTGGATCAGTGTCCCAAGGTATAGGAAGAGGAAGAGGACATGTCTCGTGTTCCATATGCGAGTGTAGTTGGAAGTTTGATGTATGCAATGGTCTGTACTAGACCATACATTGCACATGTAGCGAGAGTTTTGAGCATGTATATGTCAGAACCAGGGAAGGAGCATTGGACAACATTAAAGAGGGTTTTCAAGTATTTACATGGCACTGACAGTTATGGATTGTGCTACCAAGGAAGACCAAGATTGGACAGAGTGTTGGACTTACATGACTTTGTGGATGCAGATTGGGCTGGAGATATGGATGATAGAATATCTACAAGCGGGTATGTGTTTAACCTGTTTGGAGGAGTAATCAGTTGGATGAGAAAAAGACAGTTTGTAGTGGCACTCTCAACTACAAAAGTTGAATACATGGTAGCCACTCATGCAAGCAAGGAAACAATATGGTTACAAATATTGTGTTCAGGTATTGGGTTGGTACAACTAGTTGTAAGGATAGATTGTGACAGTCATAGTGCAATATTCCTGGCAAAGAACCAGACTTATGATTCAAAGACAAAGCGCATTGATGTTCAGTATCACTTTTTGAGAGACATGGTTGAAGACAAGAAGGTGTTGTTGATGAAGGTGGACACTTTAGAGAATGTTGTAGATTCATTAACAAAATCTGTGAGCACCGATAAGTTATCTTGGTGTAGAGGATCTACATGCATTGTTTCCCTAGATTGTTGACTATGTAATCATGTAACCCCATATATGCAAAGAAAACAACAAGTGGGAGAATGTTGGGTATGTGTTATATTATTTTGAAAATAGATCCCATGTATTGTACACTTATATTGTACCATGGTTTTTGCTGATGGTTTTCTGATTCTTGGTTATGGAATTAAGGTTGTTGACTAATCTGGGTCAATGGATTAGGGGTTTGGATGCCGCAGGATCCTATATGCATATTGTATTGTAAACAATGAATATGATGAATACAATATTAGAGGTGTGGCTCTAAATAGGTCGTTGGTTTTCTTGGTTTGGGTTTATAGGGTAAAAATATATGTGTAATGTGTATGTGTGTGCCATTGTATCTTTTCTGTTTTATTAAGAATTTGTTTGGAGTAATTAATTTTACAAGGTTAAAATCTACATAATATTCTTCAATTGAGCCAATCCAAGTTCCCAAACTAGAAAAATCAAAAGTGACAGGTTCTTCTTTAATAGAGTATATTCCCCCTTCTCTTGCGATGTTTTCCAAAGGATTGTTGTTATAGTAATCTAGCCTAAGTTAGAATACAAATTCCTTAAAGGGGATGGGTTCATTAGAAAATTTAGGTTCTTGGAATACATTCCCTTGAGGTTCTGGCTTTTCCTACTCATCAATTAGTTTATTCATCTTCATATGTTCTACAAGACAAGGAATGATTTCCTCCTAAGCTACATAATTAAACTCAATTTTTACTACTATGGAACTAGATTCAATGACTTTCATGTGGTTTTCTTGGGATCCAAACTTCACCCTTGGACCTTCTCCTTCTACTAATTTTCCTACAAGAGAGTTAATGGTTTGAATGGTTCTTACTACACCTTGAAATCATCCCCTCAAGTCTCTAGTTCAATTCATGCATTCTATATGACCTAAATCTAAATATAGAATACTATGTATGAGATCTAACCACTACAAGGAGAATACCTTCTTGCGGAGGTTTTTACAGAACTTCCCTGGAAAAATTATCCTTTAGCTATTTATAGTGGATGTTGTTAGTGGAGGCAGGTAACCAAAGGTTTTTACAAAGGATTTTTTTTGGTTTACCTTTAAGGTATATATGCATCAGTGTGTCAATGTTTGAAAGCACCACTATACTTTATAATAAAAAATACATACACCGAATAAATCACACCGATGCTATTGATTATTATGGATCGATGCGTCTCACTATCGTCAGGCGCACCGTGGTAGGGTAAATAAAAAAAAAACCCATATCGATTTTCATTGTTACAATTCATCCCGTGCTTCCGAACTCTCAAGTAAGCATCGATGCTCACCTTCCTTCCTAAGACACCTTGTTTCTGGTGCTCTACACCGACTCTGATAGCTCCATTGGTAGATTCCACACATTTCCAAATTTTGGAAATTACCATGAATTTTCATTGCCTCTCAACAATGCAACCATGACTCCTTGGGACATAAGAGGCCATGTAAATTATTTATTACCTTCATATTTTCATTTTCATCCGATCAAAATTTGAATTGAGCTTGAAATTTGCCATTTTTTTTCATTTTTTTTCCCAATTTTGCGTGGTGCACTTGAATGCTTCAGCTCGCCCTGACGTGATGCAAACTGTGTTAAATTCATAGTGAGAACCACCACCGATGCATCTCCTATATATGTATGCCACAATACCGTTCAAGCAACATCACCATGATAAATTCTAAAAAACAAATAGGTGCATCCTTCAGAATGCCTTGCAACTGGCGCACAATTGGATTTGACCCACACCAATACATTTCACTTTAATAACTGCACCACTAGCTCAACGATATATAAAATTTAACGTAGCGATGCACCCAGTTTAACCAACCACACCAAGACGTACATGAAACATAAAACACCAGTGTGCCAATGTTCAAAAGCACCACTATACTTTATAATAAAAAATACATGCATCGAATAAGTCGCACCGGTGCCACTGAACGGTACACATTGATGCGCCTCACTGTCATTAGGCACGTTGCCATAGGGTAAGTAAAAAAATAATTACCAAACCTGTTTTAATTTCTATAGTGCATCCCGTGCTTCCAAACTCTCAAGCAAGCACTAGTGCTCATCGTCCTTCCTAAGATGACCTATTTCCGCTACATTGATGTGGATAGCTCCATTTTTAGATTCCACACATTTCCAAATTTTGGAAATTACCATGGATTTTAATTTCTTCTCAATGGTGAAACCATGCCTCCTCGGGACATAAGAGGCCATGTAAATTGTTTATTACATTTCTATTTGCATTTTCATCCAATGAAAATTTGAATTTAGCTTGAAATTTGGTATTTTTCAAATTTTTTTTTTCCAATTTCACGCAGTGTGCCTGAACGCTTCGGCTCGCCCTGTCGCGGTGTGTATTATGATGAATTTGTAGTGAAAAATACCACTAGTGCATCACATATATATGTATACACTGATACCATTCAAGTAAGAGCACTGTGATAAATTGTAGAAACAAAGCGGTGTGTCCCTCAGAATGCCCCGAAACTGACGCACAATTGGCTTCTACTCGCATCAGTACACTTCAATTAACTAACGATACCACTAACATAACGACTTATAAAATTCAATGCAACAATGAAACCATTTTAAGCCAATGCACCAGTACTGTATAGAGAAACACATTGAGACATATATTGCCAGAATTTTCATAGCGGTGCATCTCATTGGATGCCTCGTTCCCAGTGCTATATAATTTACAACACATTGTGGTACAAAATATCGGTGCTCCACTATCATAGTGGGACCGATGCATTAATAGTAACACATTTCATCGCTTCAACTGCGATACTGAAGTTTAGCTTAGCGGTGCCCATTAGTCCAACAAACACATCGGTGTTGTAAAGACAACGACACTGGTGAAATTGTAATAACCAATTAGAGCAGTGCAACTTAGTAGGCACACCGCTGCAATCCATGGCGGTGCATCAATAGTCATGGTGCACCAGTGCGCAAATGTTAAACATACACACCGCGACATGTTTTGAAAAATAAACAACGCGGTTCGTGTTTTGTAAGGCTCGTTAGCGATGTATTATTAATACAATGCACCGATAGACAACATGTTGGTGCTTCGGTAGACATAGTGCACCAATAATTTTGGTTTAACAAAGGGCATCGTGAATTTGCATGCCATAAATTTTAGCGTTGTAGTGCGTCTTCGTTAATGAAATGAGCTAGTGTTGTTAAAAGCATTGAACCGACGTAGATAAAAGCACTGAGCCGGTGTGGAGAATCCTATGGGATGCACCACCAGCCGATGATATTGTTTTGAGATAGCGCACCATCCTCAAGATTGTATGTTATATTTGCGGTGCACTGGTTTCTTTTTAATATGTTTTTGCAAAAACTATTAATTCTGGATTTTTTTAAATACATGTCATATACATATATATATATTTGTTTTATAATTTCAATTTATTTTATCTGTATATACGTGTCTAACAATATTTGTATGTGAATCAAAGACCACGACGATGAGAGGAGGAGGAGGAGGAGGAGTGGCAATAGGTCGAGACACACAATTGTGCGTGAGTGGGAGTTGTTCCCTCACCCTCTTTCACAACAAACATAGGACCTTTTGATGGATATTTTCCTCCTGAATTTTTATCAGGAGAGTACATTCCTTAGGGGGAACTCTTCATTGTTATAACAGTTGATCCGTCACCGAGATCATGCAAGACAAGTGTTTAGGGTTGGTCCTAATATGTGGTATCATCCCATGGAGGAGGATGCCTATTTCAACACTAGGTTGTCTAGGAGGAGGGAGTATTTGCCCCATTTTATTGCGCTACCGTTCGATGTACTAGGAGAGACCCATCTGACATATGTGCAAAGATATGTTGGTCTGCATGTTCATTTGACTTCAGAATTCTAGGTTCATGGTGGTCAGTTGCAAATAGGTTCATTTCAGAGACAATATGTTAGGTGCCTGTGTCTTATGCTCTCATCACTATCACAGTATAACTCTGATGGGAAGCACATTAGTTGCCCTATGTTGTATTATGCAAATAGTTTATTGCAGGTGCCCTGTTTGATTAGGTGGGTGCATTTTTTTTTGAGATAGTTTTGTCTTGCATTAGATCACTGCCACTCTGTTTTGTCTGGGATGATATTCTTACCATTCACATTTGAGTTGTATGCACTATTTTTTGAGAGGGTTCATGTCACTCGACTAGAAGTACCATGCTTTCTTGCTAGGCCTATGTTTGATGCACATATGCACATGTGGGAATAGTTGATGCCTAAGAGGGGCCAATCCGATTTTCCCATTACTCCGGTGGGTAGGGAGTTATTTGATTTATTGTCTAGTGTGGATGATCCTATATTCAATATTGTAGAGTACCTATACGTGGGGATGGATTGGAGAGCATGTACAAACATCCAATTCACAACAGAGAATCCAAAAAATGAAAGAGGTAGTATTATCGTTATGTTTTGATCAATCTATTTGCATATTTTTATGTCTTATTTATTGAATATGTAATTTATTGTAACATTTTTTTCAATTATCTTGTTATTATTATCTATTGTTTTGCAGACATTGACACATATGTTGGGGATGCACCTCCCCAACGTGAGGATGAGGTGATGGAGGAGGTAGAGGACCAACCTCCACTAGTACAGAGACCCCACATGCCACGTAGGCAGGATATGAGAGTCTGGCTAGAGGTGGAGGATGAGCTATGTCGTGTAATGACTAGTCATGGAGTGGTACCCACACCCATTATAGACATATTACGAGTAGAGGATATCTCTAATACATTGAGGCGTTTGCTTCATAACATGAAAATGTTGATGTGTCATAATGTTGGTGCCTTCAACCTCATCGATACATTGAGGGGTGGTTCTCATGATCCCACTACATCTAGCTTATCAACAAATCCATCCACATCTTGTACTCCACCACATGGTCCTCCTGATCCTCCTCCCTATTCTCCTTCACATGAGTCAGCTGCAACATCTATCGGTTCTCTTGCTTCCCTTGCACATGTGTCTACACCTGTATCCACTTTTGATCCTCCTCCTCCTCCTCATGTCTCCCCTGCATATCTGTCTGAACTTCCACCCACGTCCGATCCTCCTCCTCCTGCTGCTTCTCCTCCACACGCGTCACCATATTATATTGATCCTGACCCTCCTCCTCCACTTCTGTCACCATCCATCGGTCATTGTCTTTCTCCTAGTCCAGATGTGTCATCATCCACTAATCCCCCTCTTCCTCCTCTTCCTCCACACGTGTCACAAGGTTTTGATGCTTTGGACACTATGTTCACATTGATGTACTTCTTCATGATATTGATATAGAGACACTTGATAGTGCACTTTTGCCGACATTTATTTTCGAGATAGTTGTTCTTGATAGAGGCTCTACCTATGGTAGCAAATACACTGATGCACTCGACTCTGGTGGTGGACTTAGCTAGTAGTGGTGCAGATTGACATTTATATTGATTGTTTTGTATTTGACTCGAGATCTATATATGACATGTTTATTGCATATTTTTTTGAGATATATGTTTGACATGTATATTCATATGTATATTGCTCATGTATATTATGTTTTTCATATAATGCTGTGGTTGTTGTTGTTGTTGTTTGATTAATAAAATGTATTATGAGTATGCTAATGATGAACATTGTTAATGATTTCTTCGTTTTTAAGTGAAATTTGATATGTATCACTCATTTAAATTTACAATTGCCATATAATGTTTAACTTTACTTTTATGAAAGTGTTTAATTTGGATTGTGATTGCAAAATGTTATCACCATTAATGTCATATAATGTTTAACTATTGTTCAAGGTGAATTGTTTATTGTCCAACAAGATACAATATGTTGATTAAACATGTTTAGAAATAAAAATACTTAAATATGATGAATGAAATGATTGTGACTTGAATATTTATTTATTTTTCATATATAATAATAATAAAATTATAACACAATTATTCACTAATAATAATGATGATGATGTAATAATAATGTTATTTTTTAAATTTTTATTATTCAAAAATTACAAGACAAAATTAAAATATATTTTTTTACTAAAATCACATTTAATTTATTTTATTAATATTTATTTTTTCCAAAGTTTTTATTAATTTATATTATCCAACTATTATAATATATGAAATTTATTCTATTCAATTTAAAATAACAAACATAGAGAATAATAATACATTTTGATCTATACACTTTCGGTGAAATGGTTTCACAAATTTTTACTCTAATACAAACTTTATGAATCTTCTATTAAAAAATGATATCACCCAACATTTTATAATTAGTATTTTAAGAATTAGTAAAATTGACAAAGGTTTCTATACTTTTAGATAAGTATGGATTATTAAAAATTTCCTTAATTTTGACTAGGCTCTAGAAAAAGACTCTTTTAGAATTTCCATGTCCTTCCTATATTGACATTTATTTCAAGGAGAATGCAAAAAGAATGATTAATATAAGTTTATATGCTTATAAAACTAAAGGATGGAGTGGAATAGGTAAATACCACGATAGTTGCACTAGTTAAGGTGGGGAGTGCCATCAAAGACTCAACATTAAGGTGGTTTATGAGCCTAGGAGATCACACTATCTTATCTTGGGATGGTATGAAGGAAACCTTCCTCTAGAAATATCAAGATTATTGCAGACCTAGAGATGCTAGGAATGATATATTTAAAATGCAACAGTTTGAGGAGGAAAGTTTAGAAGATTACCTAGAAAGGTTCCTATATAATTATAAGAAGACAAAACAATTTTCCTTAGACACAACCAAAGTTAGGACCATCTTCCTGAAGGGTATAAGGGATGACTGTATTGAGGTACTAAACCTCATGAGTTCTGGGGATGTATATCAAAATCCATTTCCAAACATTGCGGAGTATTGTAAAAGGTACTCTCACAGCCAATCCAAAACATGAAGAAGTGTAAGGGATCCTATAGGAAGAACTACCAAACCTGCTCCAGGAGGTGTTACAAGGATAGAATTAGGGAATCTGCAAGAAAAATTCAAAACAAACATCCTAAACACAATCAACACCCAGTTAGACACCATGGAGATAAAAATAAAACAACAAGAAGAAAATGCTACTTTAGCAATTTTCTGTACTCGATGTAGGAAGAGACATCCTGAAAAAGAATGTCCTATTAATGTCATTGAAATTTGTGGGCTTTGAACAAAATATCACCCTACCAATGAGTGCCCTTCCTTACCTGGAATCAAAGCCATTTTCAAAGGGGGCAGAGAGAACCTCAGGAAACATCATATCCCCTAAGAGAGCATGGAGACAATCCTAATATGTTTTACAATCCTACCACATACTAATCACAACCACAATGGATTCCTCCAATGCCTTACTTTCAATGGACACATCAACGACCACAAGTCGAACCTTGGCAACAAGGATGGATGGGTCCTGCATATGGGAATGTTCCTTTTCAACCACCAAATTTTCGTACTTACCCACAATATCCTTCAAATATATCTCATCTATTACCATGGTTTAATCCACCTGCTTTACCTCCACCTTCCCAATCAAAAAAACAAATCACCTTGCCTTTGAACCCAAATCAACAACAACAAATGCAAGTTGCACCTAATCCAAACCCCCCTCTGCCTACCTCTATTCTTGCACAACCCATCCTTAATCCGAACAATAGACCTACTCAACCTATACAAAATCTTGAAGCACAAACTTTCCCAACTTATGTAATAACTCCTACTTCACTAAATGAAATTCAATTGAGATATGGGAAAGTCTTGAATAAGCCAAATTCTAGAGTGGTTATTAGAGACGAACAAAAAATAGATGACCAACCCAATGAAGAAGAAGACATCCCTGTACAAGAGGAAATTCCTCCTCAACCATCAGAAATACCTTAGGAAACTAATCGTCCACCCTATCCATAAAGGTTACTTGTGAATAAACTTGAGGTACCTCTAGGACATGACTTAGAAGCTAAACTAAGGAATATATGTGTAAATATTCCCCTACTCCAAGCCATCAAAGATATTCCTATATATGATAAAGTTATAAGGGATCTTTGCATCAAAAAGCATGGAAGGAAGAGGAAGGAACCTCCTGTGATACAAGTGGTTGGACAACTATCATAATTTATGTCAAAAATGCCATCCAAATATAATCATCTAGGAAACCCAGTGGTGACTATAGAAATTAATGGTATTTCTTTGTCAAATACACTTATTGATCTTGGAGCAACAATAAATGTTATGATTGTTGACACAACGTGTACAGTGCAACTAAGTCATTTAAGACCAACACATACCTTGTTGGAATTGGCAGAGAAATCGATCATCAACCCAACAAAAAGCCTAGATGATGTAACAGTTACCTTAGCTTCTTGGGAGTATCCTTTGGACTTATTGGTAATTATTTCAAAATATTCCAAACCTGAACATCCAATTATGCTTGGTCGACCTTGGTTGGCCACTGCTGATGCATTTATTAGTTGTTGGTTTGGGGAGATGACAATTTCTAATGGTACCCACAGTTAGAAACTTGTTCTCTTTCCTCCTGCCCAACCAGTCAATGAAGTTCCTTTATGGTTGGAAAATCCCTATGGGGAGGAGAACTGTGCTCAACTCTCGTTAACACTTGAACAAGTAAAGGGAGTTCAAGAACAAACTGAAGAACAAATTTTAAGCCTATTTCTAGGCAATACATAATGCATTGAGTATCCTCAATCTTTTCCAAAATTTACACATATTTTCAGCCCTGAATTTTAGGAGGTTTGGCATCCCTCCACTTCTAAATTATTTAATATATCAACAATAAATGGAGAAGAAGAGTCAGCTGTTCAAACTATTAAAATCAACCCTGGAAAATCCCTGTATATAAATTCTAGCTTGAAATCAAATCAACAACAAAAATTGATCCAAATGATTGAAGTACAGTCTGATGCTTTTGCATGGGATTACTTTGATATGAAAGGAATTCACCTTGATACCTGTATACACCATATTTACACCAATGATCAAATCAAACCTGTTAGGTAGCCCGAAAGAAGAATGAACCTAGCCTTAAAAGACATAGTGAAAGAAGAGCTCCAAAAAATCCTACATGTCAATTTTATTTACCCGATTTCGGATAGCAAGTGGGTATCTCCATTAGTTATTGTCCCTAAGAAGAATGGAAAATGGAGAATTTGTGTGAACTTCAAGGAGCTGAACAAGGTTACCTATAGAGATTATTTTCCCTTTCCTTTCATAGACCAAGTCTTGGACACCTTGTTTGGGAAGAGGTACCTTTCTTTCTTAGATGGGTTTAGTGGGTATAACCAGATCCAAATTGCCCCTGAAGATTAGGATAAAACCACATTTAATTTCCCATGGGGTACTTATGCTTATAGGGTTCTTCCCTTTGGTTTGTGCAATGCCCCTACCACCTTTCAGAGGGCTGTCCTAGCTATTTTTTCTGATTTAACCCATGATTGTGTAGAAGTCTATATGGACGAATTCACAGTATATGGGGATATTTCCAACAAGCATTGGATAATTTGGAGAAAGTATTGATCAGGTGTAGAGAGACTAATATTTCCCTCAACCATGAAAAATCTAGAATGATGCTCACTAAAGGGATTATCTTGGGTCATCATATTTACGATACCAGAATAAGGGTAGGTCTTGCTAAAATTGACATTATTTCTCAAAGCAGAATCCCTAGCTCACAAAAATAAGTTAGAAGCTTCTTAGGGCATGTTGGATATTATAGGAGATTCATTCAAAATTTCACAAACTTGGCTGCCCCACTGTTCAAATTGTTAGCAAAAGTGGTTGAATTCCATTGGGATGAACAATGTCAGATTGCTTTTGAAATTTTAAAGAAAACTATTTCCAGTGCCCCTGTGTTAAGAGGACCAAATTGGTATCTTCCCTTTCATATCTGCAATGATGCCTCAGATACCGCTTTGGGAGATGTCTTAGGACAAAGAGAAAACCAACTTCCCTATCCTATCTACTTTGTCAACAAAAATCTCTCCCCTATCGAAATAAATTACACTGTCACTGAAAATGAATTATTATCAGTAGTTCATGCCATTAATAAATTTAGACACTACATAACAAGGTATGAGGTTTTTTGTACACACAGATAACTCAACCATTAGATTTTTAACGAATAAGCCCGTGACAAATGCTAGAGTTACTAGATGGCTGCTACTATTGCAAGAATTCAATATTACTATCATTGAAAGACCTAGCAAAGACAACCTTCTTGTTGATTTCCTATCTAAACTTATTCATACAGGTGATAATGCACCCGTGGATGAAAATTTTCCAAATGAAAGTTTGCTTGATATTTCTACTTACATTCCTTTGTATGCAGATGTGGCTCACTATCTTGTAACAAGGAAATTACCTCAGAATTTGTCCCTTCGAGGAAAACAAAGGATTATTCAACTGAGTGCAAATTATATGTGGCATGATGTCTATCTATACCGTACAGGACCTGATTTGGTGATATAAGATGTGTACGGGAGGATGAGATATATGATATCTTCAAAGCCTACCATGATGGCCCATGTGGAGGCCATTTTGCTGATAAGAGGACAACATACAATATACTACAGTCAGGCTACTATTGGCCAACTATTTTCAGGGATGCAAAGAAATATGTGGCCAATTGTGATGATTGTCAGAGGATGGGGAAACCAACTACAAGTGATGATATGCCTCTCCAAGCTTAGGTAGTAATTGAAACCTTTGATAAATGGGCTTTGGACTTTGTGGGACCTATCAACCCCATGTATATAAGAAGAATGTATATATTGGTCTGTACATATTATGTGACTAAATGAGTAGAGGCTAAGCTTTGTACTCTGCAAATGAAAAATCTGTTTTTGATTTTCTATTTGAAGACATCTTTACTCATTTTGGTGTGCCTAGAGAAATAGTGATAGACCAAGGAACCCAATTTACCTCCAATTTGGTCAAATCCATTATTGAACAATATCAGATTAAACGTAGAAAATCCTCACCTTATCACTCCGAAGCAAATGGACAAGTGGAATCAACTAACAAGGTGATAGAAGCTATACTTACTAAGACAGTTCAGTTACACCATAAATATTGGGTGGATCAGTTGCCTGAGGAATTACGAGATTACATAACAACTTGGAGAAACACAACAGGCCATACACCTTATGAATTAGTGTATGAGAAGCAAGTGTTGCTTCCCATAGAATTCCAAGTAAAAAATTTCAGGACTGCTATGCAATTGGGAATGGATTTGGATGAAGCCCAAAAATAGAGGATATTGCAGCTAAATGAACTTGATGAAATAAGACAAGATGCGCTACAAAGGACTACACCCATTCAAGAACAAAGGACTGAATGGCATGACAAGTACATCAAGAAGAAATTTTTTCAGCCAGGTGATTGGGCCCTTTTATATGACAGTAGGTTCAAAAATTTCAAGGGTAATATTTCCACTCGATGGTTGGGACCCTATGAAGTAGACACAGTTTATGACAATGGTTCAGTGAAGATAACAACTATTGATGAAGATCATACCTCCTTTGTTGTAAATGGGAATAGATTGAAAGTTTATCATAAGCCTCTGTCTAAAGAGGATTTTATCAAACAAGTTCTTCAGAATTCTGAAATGCAATTGGTAAGCAAGAGGGGTTCTCTTCCTACTGAGCCACCACTGTAAGTTTTTGTTGTGTGATTTAATTTAACTTTGTACATATATGTATATAGGTGTGTGTTAGATAGTAATTTTTGATGCTACTAACAAAAGCATAAGATGATTGTGTTCTCATGTAGATAAGTAATAAGGAGGACATATGCCAGGTGTAAGTTTATTCCTTTACCAAATTACTCATGGGAAAGGAGCCTAATGGATTTTTCTATAAGTTTTCCAGACTCCTAAAAATTGAAAACACCGACGAGCATTAACTGATTCGGGCTCGAGAAAAATCCACAGGATAGTATATGGAGTTTTCTTTAAGTTTTTCAAACTCCTAAAAGTTGAAAACACCGACGAGTAGTAACTGACCTGGGCTCAAGAAAAATCCATAGGACAATAGTAGTTAGGTTCTTGTTTCCAATAAAGTGGAGGTGGAAACAAAAGAAGTGGTTTGTCTGGTTCCAAAAAGGGGAGGTTTCTGCACCTCTACAAGAGGGTGTCCAACTACAATTGCCTTCTTGTTACAGAGCTTGGAGCCCAATCATTGGATCTTTTTCCTCATTTTGTGACACTTCCGTTGCACTTTCAACATTCCTGTACCATTGTGTTGTTTATAAATTTTTAATATTATCATTCAGGGGAACAAATTCACATACAACATTAGTGAGTGCCAACCTCTACTTCAACTTGACCCTCATAACATGTTTAGACACGAAGAACAAGCCTACAAAATTCCAGGTACTTTGCCAAAGTTTCATCCTATACTAAAAGAACAATTTCTGAGTTCATCCGGAACTGGAAAAGACTCTCTATGTTGGTCGGGTACTGAAAAGTATCTCTGTGTTGGTCCGGTACTAAACCAATTCTCTATGTTGGTATGGTACTGAAAATTCTCTGTGCTGGTCCGATACTAAAACGATTTTTGTGTTGATCCGGTACTGAGTTTGTGATCCGGTATTGATGATGGGATTCAGGTAACATTGCTCTAGATTTGATATTGCTTTAATGGATCAAATGCATAACAGGTAATAGAGGTATGGACTCAATGTTTATTCCTTTTTATTAAGAATCACATGAATTTTGTGTTGAACATATGGTTATTCTCATACCCCTTTGACATCTTAAGTTATTAAACCTCCATATCCTTATCTTACAAAGTTCTTCATGATTTCCCTTGTTTCAAAATCATTTATAATGTACATGAATCTCTTCATGAGGTGATCGTTCAATTTGGCATATCTTGTCAAAAATTCTCGTTTGTATGATGACAAAACTATGACTATGCCACCTTCTATGAACTCATGTTATTCAAAATTATGACATCGAATGGTACCCAATGGTGAATTTTGGTCACATCACCCGCATTTGTCGTAATCATTGCGGAAACCAGTAAGAATGGGATGTGACGCTATTTCTAGGTATGATCGTCACCTTATCTGTGAACACGATCCTTAGGCATGATTTTTGAATCCTTCTTTACCTCGCTATCATTTCAAAGAATTGACCATTGTCTTCTCATTTTCATTATATACGCTCTTCTGGATGGCTTTGCCATCCAAATGAGCGTTAATTAACCGCTTCCTACTATACACCACTCTATCCGCTCCCACTGCCTCATTACGTTGCTTCCATCACCCTGTTCTCATAATTTTATGTCCAATACCAAAACCTCGCCCAAATTTCATTGCCCATACTTGTTTTAAAACCCATCTTTAAGCCGACATGGGGGTTGACAGGAACGAACCAGTGTTTTATCGGTACAGAGAAACATAGGAGTATCACGCTTGCAAAGAAAAATTTGAAAGGGTTGTCTGGCTTCCCTTCTTAGAAAAATTCAGAGGACATAACGAGGGGGTATCTCGAACCTTCGCCTAGAGTTATGATGGAGAGAGAATCCAGTTGGGGNGTTCTCATAATTTTATGTCCAATACCAAAACCTCGCCCAAATTTCATTGCCCATACTTGTTTTAAAACCCATCTTTAAGCCGACATGGGGGTTGACAGGAACGAACCAGTGTTTTATCGGTACAGAGAAACATAGGAGTATCAAGCTTGCAAAGAAAAATTTGAAAGGGTTGTCTGGCTTCCCTTCTTAGAAAAATTCAGAGGACATCATGAGGGGGTATCTCGAACCTTCGCCTAGAGTTATGATGGAGAGAGAATCCAGTTGGGGGACCTAAAACTAATGATCATTGAAGCTAACATAGCAGAGACAATCCAGTTACCATCCACTGGAGAGAAGTATTTTAAAGGCATCATCATTGACAAGAGCCTCTATTAGAAATTCTTGAAGACTGAGCACCTGGACCCATATTGGACAAAAGGTATCTCCAGAAGTTGGATCAAAGAAGAATATTGGACAATGCTTGTCTTCTTACAAAATTTTTTAACTTGTGAAAGGAGGTATGTAGTAACCTTTCTTTATCATTTAAGGCTTTTATTGCATTTTGAAGGATTCCCACACATAGACTTTCCCCATTTCCTTTGGATGAGTTTGAACAAGATGGTGAGGGGGATTAAGTCTGCATCTAAGAAGCCCAAAAATAGTCTCTACCACCATGGGCTGATGAAACTCTCGGTTTTCCATGAATTGAGAAAATAAGACAGTAGTTGGAAGAAATTCCTCACATAAAACTTTGCTCAAGATATTTCTAAGTCTGTAGAAGGGAGTGTAATAGGGGAACATAGTAAAGGGCCAGACAGGAAGAAGGGGGATAACAGAAAGAAAGGACATAAATCTAGTAATAGAATCGATCTTGTTGGCCCTAGATCACCAGAATCTGTAAGTAAATTGGATAAAGGGAATACAATAGTTTTAGAAGAAAATCCTGCACCTATGGTGGAAAAATCATCCAACACCAAGAAAATTCACTCAGACCTGTCCATGAAAAGTAAAACACAAATTAGTGCAAAAAAGAGGAAGAAACATAGGTCTGATAGTGATGCTGGAGAGGTTGCAGAGACTTTCCCCGAGGTAATTGTTGAAGTACCTCATGAGTAGGTTGGGGAAATTGCAGATAACACTCCAGAAGTAATTGTTGAGGTGCCTAAAGAGAGGGGTGGAGAAGCAGAAAAGACCCCTGAGTTGAGAGTCAAAATAAAGAGGAAATTCAGAGTCAATGAGGGGAGTAGTATAACACACTCCTCTAGTAGGAAGACAAGGAGTACACCAGAGGAACAAGTTTCAGGTCCTACATCCAAGCCCCCTAGTAGGAAGACAAGGAGTGCACAAACAAAACAAGTTCCAGTCTCCCAACCTAAGTCCTCTGGAGGAAAAATAAAGAAGGCACATGACAAACAAAGTCTAGTACCCTTTTTTGAGCTTAAAACAAAGAAGAGGAGAT
Source organism: Picea sitchensis (assembly GCA_010110895.2). Taxonomy (NCBI): domain Eukaryota; kingdom Viridiplantae; phylum Streptophyta; class Pinopsida; order Pinales; family Pinaceae; genus Picea; species Picea sitchensis. Next base: position 204,290 of record SNQJ01S0002626.1, read on the forward strand.
TGTTTAAGGAGGAAATTTCTGTTCCTGTTAGCACACCCAAGGAAGTCCCAGGTCCAGGACAAAGAACCACTCAGAGTATGGTTAAGCAGGGGATAGTTCTTCATGTCCCTTATTTTGTAGAAGATCCAGTGGACATTCCAAATTCACCAGAGAAAGAAGAGATGTACGTGACAACTATTAGTGAAGTAGAGGAATTAGTGACAAAGACACTAAAGGACTTAAGGAGAGACATTGAATTCAGGGAAGAGATAACTGAGCAAGCAACACATGAACCAATCAGCTCTCTGACCAAACATCAGTTGGAATTAATAGTTAAAAAGCTTACAAAACAAAATCAAGAGTTGAAGCAAGAAGTAGAGGAGTATAAAGTGTTGGATATGCACATCAAGAAAGAGAATGCACAACTGGAGGAGAATAAATTCAGACTAGACGGTTAGAATGATGAGGTCTCTGCCAAGATGAACAAAGTTTTGCGCCTAGTACAATATACACGAGTTATTAAGAGGGATCTTAAGGATGAGGCTTCAAGGTTGGATATCTTAAAACCAAACAGTTAATGTTCAAGAAAGGTAGAGGATAAACACCGGTTTTGAAATTTTGAGGACTGATTCAACAGTTTTTCATGAGGATATGCAATGACTTAGGCATGGGGGAAATGTTGACCCTCCTTTTTTTCACCTCTAATTGCCTTATCTTGCCCATATCTTGACCAATTTTTCCGAATACTTATGCACTCTCTGCCTATTTTCCTCATTAGACATGTCCTTTAACAGTTATTGCGTACATATGAGGTAACTGATGTTTAATCATGATTTATGATGATTTATTAATGATTAGGATTGAATATTTGATGTTTAGAACTCTCTAATTACTTTGGATGATTCGAGCAGACTTCATGACAACAACGCCTATTTCTGTACTCATTTGGTGCCTATTGCTGAGTTCGTCCGGTATCCTCGCGCTTGTCTGATACCTGTTGCTGAGTTCGTCTGGTACCTATCTTCACGATCGTCCGATACCGATTGTTACGCTCATCCGGTATCGACTTGTATGATTGTGTGCATCCGGTACCGAGTTTTGCAGCTGTGTGCGTCCAATACCTGTTCTGAATTTCCAGGCTTGGCTATTTGAACGAGATTTTTCTTGATGGGTCCAAGGCATTTGTTGGTTCAAACATTCTCTGTTCATTGGAGACCACGATACATTTCATCACTCATGCGCTTCGTGTCATGAGGATGAAATCATTCCCATAAAAATAGATGTATCATCCAATTGTAATAATTATGCAAGTATTTGATGTTATCTTCAAACTTTGATTGTAACGACTACTTCTCTTTAAAGAGAGAACCTTGTAGATGATAGACATATATAGGGATATAATTAAGCACTGTTATGCTGTAAAATTGGTTCTCGAAAAACTGTGGATTGTACCTCCATTTTTCTAAAGTAATGATATGATTTTAGTTCATGGATTATATGTGTGCATTTACATCTTCTCTACTGTAAGTTTCTCTTAAGAGATGCCTTGTTGGTATGACAAGGGCCTATCGACCCAACCAAGGTAAGTATCTTTGTAATTAATTGTGAATATGATTCTAGTTTTCTGTATGTGTGGACAGAGTAATTTTATGTTTGATCACATCATCTAATTTCATCCCTGTCATGTTTCAGTGATACATTTAATAGTAGGTCACATGGATGTGTGGTAATTTTGAGTAAGTGAGAGATGTGTGTGTAATGTGAGATATTTGAGTGTAACGATTTCTGAGTAATGATTTTTCATCTTTGTGTGAGTATATGAGAACAATCATTCGATTTAAATGCTTTAGTATTTTGTCTAGACTAAATGTTGTAGTGTTTGTTTTCATTCTGCAAATCTAAGGACAAGTTGGATCTCCATATTTCATACATGAGCCTGTAATGGAGCATTCCACTACACTTAGCTTTCTCTTCCAGAATTGATTAGACTATACCTTGCAAACATAGGCACAATCAAGACCTCCATCTCTCACCATACATGCACTTATAATGGAGTGTTTTACCCTGCTTGGTATTTCTTTTAATCTTGATTAAGTTTCCTTTTAAAAGTATGAAGAGTGTTAATTGTTGGTTGTGTAGTTTCTCCAGGAGATAGAATCACAATTCATCTTTACCTTTCATGAGCCAACAATGAACAGATCCATCACCTAAGCAAGAACTCTGGATTATATGCTTGTTGATAAGTTTTGCTTTCTAAATTTTGAATTGTGTGGAGAGTGTTATTTGAAATGTGTGAAAACAAAGTATTTGGTTTTGAAAGTGTTTTCTTACATAGACTATACTCAACAGACATAGGTAATTATCTGTTATTGACACATACAGTGCATCAACTCTATTGATTACGAAACCAGATTGACATATTAAATGATTGAAATATATTGAACATATAATTGCACCAACAACACTCATGACTCTACTGAGTGGGCCCTGCCTCCTTAGAATGTCTGCTAGTATTAACCTACATTAGAGTTAAATTAAAAAAACATTGCTTCTTAGAAAACATCTGCAATTAGGTCAAACAATAAATTCTCTATATTATCAAAATATACTCAATAGTCCAGAGGATAAGATTCGTCGAAGTGTTTACTACTTTCTTCAGAGATGCTAGCCTCTTTTTATACATAAAACTGTTTGTAACAAATATAACAAGAGTCTAAATATCAACCAACTTGAGAATCTTATATTCTCAAGTGGTTATAAAAATCTACTAATTCCATAAAACACATTATTTGGATGCATAAGTGGTTTCTAGGAATCTTGACTAACCCAACTAAATTAGCATGCCCAATGGAATTCCTCATTAATTATGTAATTTCTCACATGAGGAAATGAGACATGATCTGTAATAACTAACATGATTAGTAGTAGTTTTTTAAAGGCTCTCATAGAAATTATTGAAGGTACCTATCTCCTAGATCTGTGACATTATTCCTTTAATTATATTTCTACATGCAACCACTTGTATGAGTTGTAGCACCCAAAAAATAAGACCTATAACAAGTGAGTTTGTAGCAATGTTCCAACCAATCATTAATCATAATATAAACACAATGTACACTACCATATCCTAAGGTTAATAAAAAATCAAATGAAAACTTAGGATATGCAATGAATATCATCTCTTATCCCATATCCTAGCCTTAACCACTAAAATGATAAATAATAATGTTTAATAATAGGTAAAAGGGGTGATTTGGACAAGGAAAAGGATGTCAAAAAATGACCAAAACAAAGACTTGTCAGGTATCATCACATAGCTTTAGGATTCACTATTTGGGAAATTATGTATGTACTCTCTTATTTTCTATAAAATCATTCTCAAATTTATCATATCCCTTTCTACTTTCATCTTGGAAATCTGAAACAATCATTTCATGGTATACTATCAGCTCGAAGAAACAATTTTGTGGCATTGCCAATTTTTCATGTGGGTTGTTTGTAAGAACTTTAAATTATGTTATGCAGATTTGAAATAGATATTGCTCTTCTTAATATAAAGAAATTTTTTAAATTCTCTTTCAATATTCAAGATAAACTGAACTATTGGATTCATTTCATTAATGTCCAACACATTTTCTCATTCTATATTTGAATGTCATACACTGCCTTACTCTTTGAGATTTAAAGTATCTATTTATCTTCATATCTTCGATATCTACTGTTGAAACTCTAGTTTCAATGTCTTATTATCTAGATAAAGGTGCCCTTTTAATTATTTTATGATGTATTTAATGCTCTCGAATTATTCGAATGTTCCATCTAGGCATTAATCAAGGAGATTTATAAACTCTAATAGATGCTTGACATAGTCCCTCGAGAGGGAACATCTTGAGGAATAACATCCTAATTGATGTAATTTTTTAGGAACTTTTCCTTGCAAAATTACAAAGAAATAATGAATTCTTCTGGTAACATAGAAAACAAGTTTTGATTTATCACTAAGAAGATTCAAACATCACTTGGTAACTTCACTATATTAGGTTGGAGGATGAAATAATACATACTAGATCACAACCTAATAATTTTTTTTATCATTATTGAGTTGGGCCCAAAGAAAATACTTTGAGCATCATGGAGATAGTTTCTAAACATTCTATTTCCTTAGGTAACCCTAGACTTGAAAATCGGTCCTTGTCTTCTGTCCCTCTAAGCTTTGAAATTGTTCTTGAAAGTTCTTTTATATTTCCTTCCAAGTAAGAAAGCATTAAGTTGGGAAAAGTTATTCATAATGCTTTGGTAGACAAGTCTAAATTTCTTATTTCTTTTTAGATTCTTGGAAAAATTTCTTCCCTATTTTGGTCAATAACCCTCTAAGAAAATTTTTCCATTTCGTTACCACATCAAAAATGACTAACTATTAACTATTCAATTTAAATTATCCTCTTTGTTTTCCTCAAAACTTGCATGATATGTCTGCTAATTACCCCAAAGTTCTTCCAAAGTTTAGCAATGAAAATGAAGTATCCGATGAAGATCACATGGAAACTTTTCAAGCTTGTTTGATAATTCAACCATTGAGCATGGGGACGTTTTCATGATAGTGTTTTTCCATTCTCTTGAAGGACATGCAAGAAAATGGTTTAGATGTATAGCTTCTAATTCCATACATAGACAAAATTCCATGATTGTTTCTTAAAGAAGTGGGGTGAGAAGAAGGACAACTAATCCTACCTAATCAAATTTCATTCCCCAAAGAGAAATAATGGGGAATCCTCAATAGATTTAAACAAAAGGTTTACTGAGATATATCATAGAATTGTCGATGAAACCAAACCCTTAGAGGGAGTTGTGAAGGTGGTTTGTGCAGTATCCTATGAGCTTGTATTCCCCCTAATGTTGAGGGTAGAAGGTATCAAACCCTTTCCCAAATGATGGAATGTGAAATTGAATTGGAGTGAAACATGGTAGCATATGGGATATTCCCTAGGAATAATGTGGATCCACACTAAAAAAATTAAACAAAAGATGAAGGCCCAACTCAAGCCTCATATTTTAAATCTTACGAATTCAAAATTGAGCTAGATGAAAATACAAAAATGTTTGGATAATTATATGATGATATTATTGGAATGAAATAAGATGAAACTATGGAACTTGTGTAGAATCAAGAACAAAGGGCTAAAATGTTTCTTGTCAGAAATCAACCTATATTCAAAAGACCTTTTAACCCACAACAACCTCCTAGGGAGAGGAGGCTAGATGATCCATTAATCCCTACTCTTGTAAGGAATAATATTAATGCTATTACATATGACAAACAACCTAGTGAATACCCACTTAGTTATTATGAATATCCTAGTCTATTGGCTACTAGTAAACCTACTCTAGATATGAATCTTATTTTCGATGACATGGGGATGATTCAATTGACTCAAGGGGAATATGAAGAATTTAAAGAGGGAAATATTACTTTATAGTGGTGCAGTGAAATGGTTAATGGTTAAATAAGTTCAAGGAGAGATGTATAATCCTTTGGTTGGTCTCCTTTTCAATTGAAAGCCATCACAAATAATTTTATCACTAAAGTGTAGAGGAAATATGATCTATGATATTGTCTTAATTATAATGTGATAAATAAGAATGATTATATACCCAAGAATTCTCCCACATATGCTTCTCCACATAATTATTTTGTCCCTTAGAAAAGTTCCATGGCAAACAAATAAGTGAATGGTGAAAAAAATAGTCCAGATAAGTTTTCTTCCATTGTTATCGGATTAATCGGTAAGTGCAGACACAAACAGATCTCCCTATATCCCATGGGAAACTAGAACAAAATAGAACAAAATGCACACTTCGCCTTAAACTTCATCATCATATGAACTAGTTTAATGAGTTTCAAGAGATGTACCTTTTAAACGACGCTTGTCCTCGCTAGTATCGTCTTTGTAGGTCCTTACTTGAGTTTGCAAAATAACAAGCCTGTCCAAGAATCACAAACCGACAAAGAAGAGGAACAAATATCTATATATTCTAATGAATTCTATGTATATGATTAAAGAAGTATACAATAGAAGACAAGATGCTTATATAGGGAAGAAATGCATTACTCTATTAAGTGAATAGAAATTGGAGAATACAACCCATGCCTTGATGTTGCAAGGTCCCCTTTCGATGGCTCTTTTCTTCAACACACACCTTTGCTCCAAATTCCTTGAATGAAGAAGATCCACAATCTGACTTGAAGAACTAAAGCAAAGCTCTCAAGCACAACCTGAAGCAGAACTCTCTATACAAATCTTAGCCTATTCAACCTTAGCCTTTTCCATGATATATCCCTCTTTATATAGTGTGAAAGAGAGATGGATGAGGAGATTAGGATGATCCCACCAAATCAGAGAAGTGAGTAAGATCCAAACCGATCAGAGGCCACCTCATCTTCTAGAACATCCCCTTCTAGAACATTCGTGAAATTTGAATTTTCCCAAGATTTAAGCATCGTCGCACCCTACACACTTAGCAACATGAAACAATGTCGCAGTCTGAGTATAGTGTAGAGCGTGACGATCGGGCATCATCGTACCCTGTGTATTTAGTAGGGTGCAACAACCTTCCTTCATATGGTTTTTGGTAGAGGAAAGTAGATAACTTTTCCCATGGAGAAATCCTCTTCCAATATTTTTAAGGGAACATGCACACATGTTTTCAGGTGATCACTGAGGTGACCAAAATAATGTGTAACAAAATCTCCCCTAAAGTATGAAGCTGAAACTCGTGACAGCTGAAATACTTTGTAGAATGTGTGTGTCGAAAACAAGGAGCGCATCAATCAGGAACCTGCAAACAAACAAGCATCTCTATGATATCATACCATTTCTGAGGTAGGCATTCCCATGCTCAGACTACAAGTGACTCTAATCATAAGTGTCAAGTGAGTCATGGCCACTAAACTTACACTGTGAATCCATGTCATCATGATTCAACATAGCCACCAGGAATACACTGTTGATCTATACTCTAAAATAACTTCCAATTCAGACATAGCCACGAGACATACAAAGTGGATCTATGTGTCAATACAAATCATGAATACTCCATTGCAACCTAGACCGAAATGATAAGATTCAGGGTCTTCATCTCCATCGTCTCTAAGTACGAATCTAGCCATGTGATTATAGGTGTTGAAGTTGAACATGGTAGAAACCACTTGATTACCGGTCATTAATGAAAACAGTTAACAAGTGCGAGGGAAATCACCATTGATGTTAATGACTCCCAAGGTACCCCAGTACAATCCAATGAATTTGAATAATTGAGTTGAAGTCGAACACTTGACAGAATCTTCCAATCAGGGGCCAATGATGTGAACCCACTGTTGAAAGTGAAGAAACCTGCCATTGAGGCATGCATGCTCTAAGGTACTAAATGATTTCTAAGTCTTGTTCCCAAATAATGTGATGAAGTCGATAGGAAAAGACTCATCACAGGAGGGCCTTGATGTATCCCTCATCAATGGCACGAAATATGTAACATATTTGAGGTAGATCAAAGTATGAAGTGATTCAAAACTGACACAGGGAAGGCCGTCATGGTAGAAGATTTATAACTGCAGATGGCCGACTCGATAGAAGGCTTGTTTAGGTTGGAATTCTCTTGAACATATGAATGACACGACAATGGTATTGGAAACATTGACTCAAGGAGGACCCAACATATGAAATTGCGGATGGTCTAATGAGAGACAAATGGATTTCCCAACCCAGATACAATGATGAAGGGGGGTGTCACGTTCAAGAGTGACTATTACTGCCACTAACAAAAATACAAAGACACATTTCTTTCCCAATTTCCCCCCACCATTTCTAGCGAGTACCTCTTTATTTTTACGCAAGCTTGAGGAGGATAACATATGCTTGTTGATGTAAGCTCATCCTTTGGATGACTCCCTCAGAGTATGTTTAACAAACCCTAAGAAGGAGTGATTCAATCCCATATGGGTCTTTCAATGTTTGTTTAACGAGTCCAAAGAGAGAAAACTAAGGGGTTTTTCAATTTTAGAGAGTCTGAAAAATACTTAAAGAGAACTCCATTAGGTCCTTTTTCGTAAATTAATCTGACGATACCGAAAAAGTGACAACCTATCACTCATTATATGTTTTCTTCAAATACTTTTATGAGCGTGAAAAGAATAAGGTCACTCGACAATCTTTTCATTTTTAAGGAGTGTGAAAAGAGCTTAAAGGATACTCCATTATCTTCGTTTTCCGTGTTGACCAATACGAGTTCGAAAAAATGACAAAAGACTACTCGATTACATTCTCATGGTTTCACGAGCGTGAGAAAGAATTAAGAAGCTGCTCAGAGTTTTTCCTGAAAAACCCTAAAAGGATTCATACATGCGACAAATATATAAAAACAAACCAAAAAAGTGGACCCTTGTTTCAATGTTCCACTTCTAGACTTTTTCAATCTGCAAAAATCAACCACTTGTAAAGTTGTTAGGACTTTAGGGTTTGGATAAAGCATAAAGAATAATATGTTAATATTATGGTAGCTGCGGGAGGTATTGAACCCCATGTGTGAACCTGACAAGAATAGAAGACTCCGGGAAGCAAGAGAAACCCTAATGAGTTGGCTAATAGCCCTAGAAGCCTTGTCGGCTCAAGAAGATAATTTATATTAGGCTATTAGCCTCCAAGAGAAGAAGTCGGCCAGAAATAATAATATACTGAACAAACACATACCCAGAAGGAGAAGTCGGCCCCAACAAAACTGGTAGGATTACTATAAATACAGGGCGCCAGTTCTCATTTGCAGCATCTCAGCAGTTGCAGACAGAGCTAGTTCTGCGCAACAGTTTCCCAGTTCGTGTGCACTGCAGTTGCAGTCTGGTGCGCAGGTTTGGAGGAGGGTTGCAGGTGCAGCTGCAGCAGCAACTAGTTCCAGTATTGGCTTGGATATCTCTTGGCTAGGGTTTGGGACTATCTGATCAGCTTTTGTGATGCGCTATCCTTGGGGATTGATGTGCTACTCTTTGTTTGGCTATCTAGCCTACGATTTGCTTCTGGAGGAATTCTTAGTCAAGGTTAAGGTGCTCGGAGGGAGGCTTCAACCTGTGGTTGGGTGACGAGGGTATCGTCAATGGAAAAATGAGCACACCATCTTCTATATTCTAACAAGTTATGGCCCCACACCCCTTCAGTCAGCCTAAAACGCTGGAAGGAAACATAACCGCTAGATATTGAGCTCGTTGAGGTACTGCCGCTAGGGTTACTAGCAGGAGTAGTTTCCAAAAGCACTACAGTTAGGGTTACCAGCAAAAGCAGTTGCAGAAACCCTAAACCTCTTGTTGAGGCACCTTAAGTGACGAGATTGACCTAATCTCTAGATAGATTAGTGCA
>SNQJ01S0002626.1:232225-280749 GCA_010110895.2 Picea sitchensis
CATGGTGTATTGTGGTGTATTGGTGTAACTCTTATACTATTGTTCATTTCTCATTGGATATAGTTGAATGGTTTAAGTATAAGTTGAAAAAGGTTTTAAATTGTACTTGATACCGATTCACCCCCCTCTCAGTATCAACACAAGAATCACAAACCAACAAAGAAGAGGAACACAGATCTATATATTCTAATGAAGTCTATGTATATGATCAAGGAATTATACAATAGAAAACAAGATGCTTATATAGGGAAGAAATGCATTATTATATTAAGTGAATATAAAGTGGAGATTACAACCCATGACTTGATGTTGCAAGGCCCCCTTTCGATGGATCTTTGCTTCAATACACACACCTTTGCTCCAAATGCCTTGAATGAAGAAGATCCACAATCTGACTTGAAGAAATAAAGCAAATCTCTCAAGAACAATCTAAAGCAGAACTCTCCATACAAATATTAGCCTATTCAACCTTAGCCTTTTCCATGAGAGATCCCTCTTTATATAGTGTGAAAGAGAGATGGATGAGGATATTAGGATGATCCCACCAAATCGAAGAAGAGAGTAAGATCCAAACCGATCGGAGGCCACCTGATCTTCTAGAAGATCCCCTTCTAGAACATTCATGAAATTTGAATTTTCCCAAGATTTAAGCATCGTCGCACCCTACACACTTAGCAGCATGCGACAACGTCACAGTCCAGGTATAATGCAGAGTGCGATGATTAGGCATCATCGCACCCTGTGTATTTGTCAGGGTGCGACGACCTTCCTTCATATGGTTTTTGACAGAGGAAAGTAAATCAATTTTCCCATGGATAAAGCCTCTTCTAATATTTTTAAAGGAACATGCACACATGTTGTCAGGTGATCACTGAGGTGACCAAAATAATGTGTAACATCTGTTCAATAAAAAGCAGTTGACAAAGCCCAGGAGTAGGTTTTGAACCTCAAATGACCTTCACAATATCTCAAGAATGAAGTAAAATCAAAGTTTGAGTTCCTATGTTAAAGTTATCCAAATATCTTACTCATATGAGGACAAATCTCTCAATTTCTAGGGATTTATGGTTCTATTTCACATGCATATAATATTAACTTGTAGGTTGATTCTCCCTAAAATTGTGATTGGACCTAATCCTGACAAGAAGGATAATGCAACTCCTCCTTTTTACATCACTTTATTAGTGGAATAAAAATATCTTCATATAGGCTAAAATGTCTAGGTACGGTTTAAGATTTGGTGGTTAATTTGGCATAGAAACCTAAATAATGCGTAGTAGTGGATGTTGTTTTTTAGATGTTCCACCTAATATTGAATGTTATTATCTAGGTCTTGGGAAAATAGGATGGGAGGAACTATTCAGATGGAATTTTGATGGAAATTCCCATAGATTATTCAGAGAACCAAATTTCACTTATACCATAGGTGATCCTCCAAATTCATGTAATTTCCTATAATTCTCATGTGATGAAATGTGGAGATTTGTTTTAGGTATTGGTGACGACTTTGGAGATTTCCCTACTATGGAATGTTTTCAATAAGTAACTGAATTATCTTGAACCATGTTAGATGAAGTTTGGAATTTGTTTTGTGATGGTTCTTGTTCAAAGGAGTGATCCAAGGCTAGTGTTTTGTTAGTGTTCCCAAATGGAAAAATTGTCCCATGTCCTATAAGATAGAATTTTAATGTAATAATAATGTTTCATAATATGAATAACTAATTTTTAGATTAGAAGCAATGTTTGAAATGAATATTGAAAACATTATCATATTTGGGGACTCATAACTAATAATCAATGAGGTAAAGAACAATTGCTAGGCAAAACAACCAAGGATTAAGAACTAGTATAAGAATTAGTTATGAGACTTGATAATTTCATATGTGTAGTAAATATTATCGCCATTCCTAGAAAATAAAATTAGCAAATATCATTCATTGGTATTTTCAACTTTAATTCCTTGGTAATTTCAACTTTAATTTTTAGACCACCAAATATCATTCATTTTCAATATGTAGTGAAGATAATTCATATACCTTATATTCTAGATAACATTAAACAATGATAGGTATTTGAGGATCATCACCAAATTCTCAAATCCCTATACATGATTGATGAATTTTTAGGAATAGAGATTGATTTAGAAAACGAAGCCAATGAGGATAAAATTGAAGGCAACAATGAACCTTAAGGAAGTGAAAAAGTTCCAGATAACAAAGGGGGACATAAAATCATTCAACTAAAGAATAACTTTACTCTCCATGGACTAGTTCTTTTTGAAAAGTTTCTTGAATACAATGATGTAGCTATTAATCCCTTATTACAACTTTAATAAGATGATGTCGATGATGTGAAGCTAAAAACTTTCGAGGATCCTAAGATTATCAAAATATCTAAAACATTATCAATAAAGGAAAAAGAACAATATATAAGGTTATTTGTCGAGCTTCAAGATGATTTTGCTCAGAAGTAAAAATATCTCAAGGTCCATGACACCTAGATTATAAGGAAAAAATATCCCCTAAAGATGATTCAAAACCTTTTCGACAAAAATAGAGGCCAAATAATCTATTCTTGGAATTGATGATTGAAAAAGAAATCAAAGAGTTACTTGATGAAAAATCATTATTCCTCTATGTTACTCTTCATGGGTGGAAAACTTAACTGTTCTCATGTAAAAGAAGAATGGTAAAATAATGATTTGTGTGGACTTAAGGAATCTAAATAGAGATTTGTTGAAATATAACTACACTCTTCCAAAAATGGATCAGATTATACAAAAAGTGGTGGGGGTGTTGGGCCTTCGTTTTGATGCCTTTTTCACTATCAAGAATCCCCTTTTTAACCCTGTAACCCCCTCATTTCACCTTCTTACTATTCCTTTTACCATATTTACTTGTGTTTTCCAAGGAAAGCATTACAACAAGCTCACAAGGTATTGAGTTGCCAACTATTAATGATTTTCCTTATTTTTGATAAATTAATAGAGTTAGAACTAGTTTTGCTAACGATGGTTATAATAGTTCTAGATCCTGGAACCCCAATACAAATCCGGTAACCCTCATTGTTGATTGGTATACTAGCGTTTCTTTAGGAGAAAATCGGCCATATGGGTTTTGTTTCTAGGTGCCCTGAGATTGTTTTGTGATGATCAGATCGACTCCAAGATAAATGAAGGCAACACTATTTTGTTGTCAAACTTCCAGTCAACTTTATTCCTAAACGAAGCATCCAACAAAGATTGATTTCAAAGAGGATATTTTCATGCATTCTATGTCACAAAAATATCGTGTATTAAAGATACACGTTCTATCTTTCACCAATGACAAGCTAAATTTATACCATGTCACTTATCTCATATTTTGTGTTTGGAATTAATCAGTTGTATAAGTTTTGTCGACTCATGGAACATGGGATTTGGTTGTGGTTTCTAAAACACCCTCCTATGCTTTAAATATGTAATGCATATACAGAGCAGGGAGTCGATAGTTTATGCAGAGAGGATCAAACTTATGAACATAACAATTGTAAACCTATGAACCCGATTTCTTTAATACAAAGGTACTTATGTTTTGAATATTTTGTGTGACTATCTAGTAGTGTTGTAACTCTTCTTGCAACACAAGCTAGTTGGGAAGCCCCCCCTAACCTAGTCTGCATTGCAATATTTATATATATTTTAGTTAGTTAAGTTAGTATATTACATTTATTATTCATATTTGATTTCTTTTACATGCTTATTAGTTTAGCATTTTAATTCCTTATATGCTTTCGTTAACAAATGTATTGATCACCTACAAACATCGATTACTCACTGAAGGTCGAATAATAGATTTGATTCACAATCTATTGTAGGAAAATTTGAAGTCTTTAAATAAGATGAAAGGCTGTGATCTATACTTGGCATAACATTCTAGTAAACATCAATCCAATGATCAAATATATCTCTGTAGTGTTATTGGTTTCTTCTTTCATTGGTTTTTATTTTGTGTTTCTAAATCATTAAGTCATAGAGTTATTTCATTAGTGTAGAAGTCATGGATGAACTAATCTTGCACATATAGTGTTTGCATTTCGTAAGATTACGAACTGCAGTTGATAATTTAATGTAACATGATTTATGCATATAAATTGGATGACATTTTTGGTGCCGTTGTTGAGGAAATGCTAAAAAGAATTAGGGCATTTATGATTTGTTTTTCTTGAACATTCTAACTTTTGAATTTTTCTTGTATGTGATTTTTTTTTGGTGCTAGCATTCTAGATAAAGTGGAATAGTAACAGTAAGATGAGAGGTATGAACCTGCACATTAACTATAGTGAGTCTGCTATTCCACTGGATCTAAATTATGTTAGTACTATATAAATAGGTTTAAAAGTAGTAAAGGTAGATTTCTTAGACAATTTTTTGAAGTATTCTAACTAAAAGTAATGTAAGAACCTTCATCCATTTGTAAACATGAACTCTTTACCAACAAAGAGGATCTAGGGATGATAGAGAGTTTGTTGAGCAAAGGAGAATATGTTACTCCAAGAAATTTCTCAAGTCCTTGTGCTAAGATTAGAGCAATAATCAGAGACATATATACATACCGAGAGGTAATAAAAGAGCAAAGGATCCCATGAGCAACATCTACAAGAAGAAGATCTGTGATTTTTTTTAGTTATCCTTGCAAACATGCAAATAAGATCAAAGAGACATCGACACATTTTGATGGAGAGAATACATTGGAACCATAGATTGAGGAATTTGTTGCATGCTTATCATCGGATCCTTTATACATTTGAGAGTGAAATAAGAAAATATCAGAATACCTGCATGGCATGGAAAAGGAAGACATGCAAACCATTTCTAATGAACAAGAGAGACAAGGAATTAACGACTATATTGAATTTTGGTTCCAAACAATTGTCAGCCAACAGTTCCACTCCATACTTCAACATTTCTTGCTACCATATCAACTACAAAAACTAGTTTCTCATATCCTGGCATCTATTGAGGTATATATTTTCAAACTTGGATATGAGACTACTTATGATCCTGTTACACAAATGGATGCATTAGAAATATTCCTACACTTGAGTAAAGGTTCTCTTTTTCAAGTAGAGTAGGATCGTGTAGAAGAATAAATAAATAAGTAAAATTGTAAAGTTAAAAATAAGTCAAACTGTGAAAACTAGGATTTTGGTGCAGTTGGAAACGAACTTTGCTTGAAAACTAGGTTTCTGGCTGGAAAAGTTCACAATAAAATTCTACATAATGATGTTGGTTCAATCTTTCATGTATCGTCCTTCTATCATTTTGGATCGATGCTCACATTGGATAATGTGGGATTTCTTTAGGCCCAATCTTGTCCCATCAACTTCAACACCTTCTCTAGGATCAAGATTAAAGATACTTAATGGTACCTTGGAACTTACATACCTTAATGGTAGGTCTCCTCAATGTCAACAATGGGAATACATCAATATCTCCTGATTGGTAGATTCTACAGGTGTCTCGACTACAAGAAATCTATTCATACCTGTTAGAATGTACTATTGTACCTTGAAACTCATTTCATAACTACGAGTTTTCTCGTGTTGGTTAACAATATTCATTAACGATTTTTAATCCTGTTAAGTCCTCAACACACCCTTCAAAATATCATACATTTGAAGGGTACCACTTTATTTTTCATAACTAGTTCGTCATCTTTTTTTCTTATCTTAGTTTAGCTTGCCAAAGTTTTTTATTTTGTCTTACTCTCTGATCCTTCCTTTTGTTCATGATTAGAGTTTGAAGTCTTTGAAGATCTCCTCTCTCTCTCTCTCTCTCTCTCTCTCTCTCTCTCTCTCTCTCTCTCTCTCTCTCTCTCTCTCCATATATATATATATATATATATGATTTTCTGCTTATGTGGAATATATATATATATATATATATGATTTTCTAGCTTATGTGGAAAGATTAACAAGACTTAAGAAATTTCACCAAAATCCACAAAAATATGAAAAGGTTTTAAAATGTCCCGATCCCGATAAAGGCACATAGTCGACACCGATGGTATATTAGTGGCTGACAACATCTTCAAAGAATTGGGAAAGGATTGAAAGGTTTCACTGATCGTCGATGAGGTTGGCCATCAACGTCAACGAAAACCTCTTATAAAGGGTGAAAGAAACTGTTAATTTCACCGAGGCTGACAGAACCATGAACAAAGAAATAAGTCCTAACCATCCGATTCTTAATTACGATGAATATCAACCATTGGTGATTAAAACATGAAGCTATCAATTTCAATAATTATGAGAGCCATGTCACCATCTGAGGCATGAGCCTTACATCCCCACGTTAGCTTCCATGTGGACATCCATAACTTCCACATCACTTTGCCACATCACTTGCCATGCCATATTCCATGTTACTTTCTTGCCGCATAATCTACCACGTTAGCTCATGCATCACTACATGTGTAATCATAGCGCATGTTTCTTTTGTAATCATCGATGATCGGAGGGTCTTGATTGCATGTGTGGTGAATGAGTGCATTTTTTCGTTGATGTCAATTAACCCATCTGGTGTCTGCAGGTTTGACAAGAATATCTAAGTAGCCTGCGCAAACTCGTTTCATCGATAGTCTATTGATGTCGGTAAAATCCTTGTTTAAACAATGTATGATGTAACGTCCCCCAACCCAATTGAGGAACATCACGATGCATAATACTCTTAAAATTAAAACTTTTATAGCTAATTCAATTTCATGTAGCTTCTAGTTATGATTTACATACATATTTAATTGTTGTCTATTAACATAAATTGGATTCATCTACAAAATGATCAAATAGACACAAAATGTAGCTAAATAATCAACATGACAGCTTATAAATTCTTCTCAAATACACAAAGTTCATTCAAAACAATTTATCTCATAAATACAAGACAAAAAATAGATAAAACACTTATCTTTCAAATTAGTTGTGCAACCAACTACTTGGGATGGATGTTCCACCCAACCATAGAACCGTTGTTCCAAATATCAACAACAAATCACCCTCGAGCTGAGGCTAGTAATCCAAAAAAGAGTGTGGTCTCTCATTGCCCACTCACAACTCATAAATCCCATAACCCACTGATATTCTCCTACAACTATCCTGATTTTCCACCAGCTCTATTCTCTTGAACTTCCCAACCCAATGAATGTACCCCTTCAATAATATCAATCCCTTATGAATCCCATAGGTTTATCAGGGTCTCTCTAGCACAAGTAGCCAGGAATATCTCAACTGGGAACTCAAGGGAACCTGCTGCTAGGAAAAACTACCAACAAACAACAACACCTGTTGTTACAATGCAACTCACAAATGAGTTCACTCTTCATACCATAAAACATGGCTCTTCAATATTCAACTCCAAAACGATCCAAAAACGCTCCAACATGCTCTAGAATTCACTCTCCATGGATGTTCCATTTCCAACCTCTCTTTCTTGCTCTCTACTTGCTATTCATGCCCTAAAAACTCCTTGTGTAAAACTGTTGTAGCTACCCATATGAATTTATTCTCATTTGGCTTGCTTTCTTGACTCACACACTTCCCCAAGATGATTATACTTAGCCCCACATGTTCCCAATAACTATGGGATGTGACCACTCACACCCACCCTCTTACATGTATTCAATGATTGGATTTGGGAACACTTAATCAATTTGAAGGTTCATATACCGATAGAAATTTTAGGAAAATGGGTTGAATATTAATAAATGGGTAATTTCCCCTTGGACCCCTCTTGTCCATTCTCTTAGACCCTCCCCTCTCTTGTGGATTAATTCAACCCCCATATTTGTCCATGTCCCCTTAGAAACTGACATCACATTTTATTATTAAAACATAGAAATACAATTCATATATTACATCACTTGACCGTAGTTACATATTATATCTACATTAAGCATCAATTAAACTAGGGATTATAGTGGGGACATTACATTCCCCCTCCCCTAAAATCATGTTCCATCCTCGATGCACACTATGCTGATATACATATATGCAAATTTACATCACAATACTTAGAAAATGAAATTCTGCACTTTCACAACTCCAACATCAATTCCAACCATAATCCCTTGTTCCTCTCAACTCGTCGACCCCAAAAGTGCACCATCTGTTTATTAGGGATAATCCAATGAGTGTACCATTCATTTATCAATATTAACCCAAGGAATGAGCCGTTCTTTTATCAGGGTCCCCAACGCAGTTGGATAGGACTCTGAGATGTGGTTCCAGAAGTCTAGTTGCTCAAAATGGAGTCTTGCATTATGTTTTCTTCAAATTTGTCAAAAAATTGTGGTTATTCTTCTCGCATGTTTTAATCATTCTCCCATGTAGAATCTTCAGGATTGTAGCAGGTCCATTGAAAATTTACCAGCCCTATGGATTTGTTCCAGAGCACTTTGACTTTCTGGTCCAAGATGCATACTGGTTCCACCCAGAAATCCCTTTCGTGCTCCACCTGGATCACATTCCAATAAATTATGTGGCTAGGGACACCCACATATTTATTTAATAATGACACATGAAATACATTATTCACTCTCATGGATGCATGCCATGATAACATGTATGCAATTGGCTCTATATTTTCTGAGATTTCAAAAGGTCCACCATATCTTGCTGCCAACTTTGGACAACTCCCTAATCTTAGCGAACTCCTCTTTGGTTTCACTTTTAAGAACACATGTTCGCCCACTTTGAAATCTCTAAACACTCTATTCTTGTTGTCATATATTTTCTTCCTATCCTAGGCAGATTTTAACTTCTGCTTGATCTTTGCAATATGCTTTTCCATTTCCTTTAAAAAATCTATCCCAACAATTACTTTGTCTCTTGGATTATCCCAACTCACTGGCGTGTTACACTTTCTGCCATATAATGCTTCAAATGGACCCATTTTCAATGAGGCATGATACCCATTATTGTAAGAAAATCCAACTAAATTAATATGATCTTCCCACTTTGATGGTTGGTCCATCATATACATTATAAGCATATCCTCAATTATTTTGTTAGTCCTCTCCATTTTCCCATCAGATTCTAGATGATACGTTGTACTGAGATTTAGATTTGTCCCAAAGCCTTTGAGCAAACCCTTTCAAAAATTGGATGTAAAATTTGGATCTCTGTCTGAAACTATTGCCTTAGGCACTCCATGTATCCTAACAACTTATTTCATGTAGATTTCTACAATATTTTCTACCTTGTGTGCTATATTCATCGGGATGAAATACTCTACCTTAGTCAATTTATCTACCACCACCATGATGGAATCATGTTGCTTCACTATTTTGGGAAGCTTTATAATAAAATCAACTGTAACTACTTCCCACTTCCATTCCGGAATGGGTATTGACTATAATAACCCTGCTGGACGCCTATGCTCTGTCTTTACCTTCTATCATTCTAGACATCTAGCTATGTAATTATCAACTTATTTTTTCATTCTTGGCCAAAAGTATTGGCTTCTCACCACTGCAATTGTCTTATGATATCCCATGTTGTAACATAGCCCAAATTTCTCGTAGAAATTTGGAAATAAAATCTTAGGTGGATAAAGTTTCTTTAACTTTTTTAGCTTTCTTTGTATACTAGGTAAATAAAATTGGAACAAAAATTCAAACTAGTTTAGAAGTTTGATTTATTAGTTTATCTCTCATTTAGATTATTTAGATTTTATGTTTTTATTTAAATTTTATGATTAATTTTTAATTCGATAAATAAAATGTTATTATCAAATTTTATTGCGAATTTTAATAATAAATTAAATTTATATAAATTTTATTATTAATAAATCGATGTTTCTTTGCAAAGAAATTGAAAGCCCTGATCTCCCGATCGTCGGTCTACCGAGATCACTGTGTCATCTTTCCACCAGGCTCCCAAATTTCAATTAAACATCTCGCCATATGTTTATGATCCGGTGTCCAACTCAACATGGATGTCATCATGTACATGGAGACAAATGACATCATGGCATGCCAACATAGTCCTGTCATATCCAACCAATGACTGCTACGTGGACAGAAGAAAAACACCAAAGACATAGATCAACATCTCGAAACCATGTGACACGTGTCATGTCTATTTGCCACCTTAGTGCCATCGCGGGCCATTAAAAAGATGCCACACGTCCAGATGACATCAGCCTGACATTGTCGAGGTATTATCCAATTTGTATTTTCAAACACTTTAGATCAACGACTCACGTTGTTTCTCGGGGTGAGATTGGTGGTCTAGATCCATTCTCTGAAATTTCACAGTGTATTGGCATACTAGACTCCATAGAGTTTCATGAAGTGTTATTCTTTTCCAGTGGTGCCTCGATAGTCGATGTCCTGATCCATCAGAATCACTGGGGAATCAGACCACCGAGACCCTATATTCTAATATTCCATGCAATGCACACATTAAACCCCCGATAATCGGTGATCCTTGGGAGTCTAAGCTTGCAAGCACTCCATAATATAGGTCTTCGATAACCGGTGTGTTGATACAACGGGGCACCGGGATCATCGAGCCACCAAGAACTGAGATTTCATCAGTTGGTTTGCTTGCAAGAAGAGTTTAAGGTCGACCTGGTAAAGAAGGGCCCCACATTTTAAAAGTAACACTGTGCATAGAGTTCCATAAGCCTATCCACTCACATTCAAACTAAAGGGAAATTCTCTTGCCTTATAAATCCATTCAAAGTAAATCTCCCGGTGAATGTGGGATGAAACCTCTCCCAACAAATCAATGGTCTCCATCGCCTACCGAGATCAATCCAAAAGTCGCTAAGCTTCATGACTATGTAGACTCAATATGGGATCGTCCATAAACATGCAGATCAATCTTCTCATCCAGTTGTTGACAAAATCACTCACCAAAGCCATTAAAAAATTAGGAGTTGCATTAGTTTCCTTTCTGAATCTTCCTATTCTTAGAAGTCAAAGATATTTTGTATTTTAAAAGCTATAAAATATGATCGAATAACCATTTTTTGTTTCGACCTAAGTTATATAAATATCTGTCAAAAAATCAATGTAAAGGAGCAATTTTTGGGGCTCGAAAAAGAATTGATCTTTAATAAAATTCTGTAAGTTTTTGAGAGATTCAAATTTATGTGTTTCAGTTCATGTGACTTTTTTTCTCAATGTTATTTTCGTCATCATAATTTCTTCTTGAATGTATTTGCTGCCATGACTGTGGTAATTTAGTACAACAACTACTATTACAGATTGCAAAGGTACCTCTAAAAGTTATAGATTTCTAAGATATACCGTGAGTATTAATTAGAGATGTACTTCATTCATTTTACCTACTGGATAAGAATAAGTTATTCTTTTTTGTTCATTTTATATTATGGCCGAGATACACAATTTTTATGTTATTTCTTCTGACTGAAAGTTAAGTAATACTTATCAAGAGATACATTATTTTGCTTTCAACTTTGTTTTCTCTCTTCTTATTTCATACCTTAAAATATTCAATTGTCCGAAACATAGAAAATTTTCCTTCAAACTTTGATCTTTAAAAAATTTAAAGGCTAGTGATACAACCCCAAACAAAGCAAAAAAAACACTATGTTTTATATAGATCAACTTAAGCAAAGCAAAACAATTTTATGGATGCCTTGGCATAGTTTCCTAGCCAGAAACATCTCAAGGATTACAACATCCCAGATGTCCAACATATGGCACATCGTGCATTTCCTTTAGCACTGCATTTTTCAATTCATTGGAATTCGAGACATACACTTTGCCTTTGTACATGATAATTCCATCTTCTTTCATCTCATAATAATTAAATTTTTGCTGAAAATTTCCTTCTTGTAATTTTTCTTTTATGCTCAAATACCATTGATCTGAATTTGTTGCTGCAATAATTTTATCTTTTAGATCAGCCATGTACATGCTAATGTCTGCAACATGCACTTCATGAGATCTCGTGCTAAGTGCATCAACCACTTGATTTTCCTTTCCCTTTTTATGCTTAATTTCAAAGTCATATTCACTCAAAAATTCCAACCATCTAGTTTGTCTAGAATTTAATGTTGGCTTTCCAAACAAATGCTTCAGACCACAATGGTATATCCTTAGCTCATTTTTTCTCCCCATGAGGTAATGTCTGCACATTTTTAATTCATGTATAATTGTTGCTAACTCTAGATCATGGGTGACATAATTCCTTTTATGCTCTTTTAATTTTTTGGACTCATAGCATACCACATGATCCTTTTGACTGAGAACTCCACCAAGTCCTTCCTTGCATGCATCAATGCACAAAACAAAATATTCATCTGGATATGCAATCTTCAAGATTGGTGCACTTGTCAATATGTCTTTTAGCTATTGAAAGATCTCTTCACATTTGGACATCCATTCAAATTTCACTCCCTTCTTTTTCAAATAAGTGATTGGACTTGCAATCTTTGAGAATAATTTTATGAATCTTTAGTAATAACCAACAAAACCCATAAAATGATCCGATCTTTGTCACATTTCTTGGCACTGGCCATCCTCTAATGGCCTCTATCTTTTCAGGATCAACTTCTATTCCTTATGTTGAAATTATATGCCCCAAGCAATGAATCTTCTTTTGATAAAACATGCACTTACTTAGCTTAACATATAATTTATGCTCTCTTAAAACTTGCAACACCATTCTTAAATGTCTCTCATGTTCCTCTTATGACTTAGAGTATATGATTATATTATATAGGAACACAATTACAAACTTGTCTAGGTACTCCCTGAACACTCCATTCATCAGGCACATACAAACAATTGGGGAATTTGATAGTCCAAATGGTACTACCGTGAATTCATAATGCACATATATTGTCCTGAATGTTGTCTTTCTGATGTCTTCTTCCTTTATCCTCATTTGATGATAACCCGATCTCAAGTCAATATTAGAAAAGATTCTTGCACCTTTCAATTGATCAAATAAATCATCAATCCTTGTCAAAGGATATTTGTTTTTTATGGGGACCTTATTCAGTTGTCTGAAATCAATACACAACATCAAGGTTCCATACTTCTTCTTCACAAAAAGAATTGGGGCTCCCCAAGGTGACACACTTGGGTGTATATACCCTTTCTTTAACAATTATTCAAGCTGCATTTGCAACTCCTTTAATTCCGACGTGCCCATTCTATAAGGTGTCTTGGACACTTTGGCATCTCCTGACAACAAATCAATAGAGAAGTTAATGTCTCTTCTTGGTAGAAATCCTGGGATTTCTCTAAAAACATATTCAAAATACCTCATGATTGGATGGTCTTCAATGCTTGCCACTTTATCTCTGAATTCCTCTTCCATATGGGCTACAAAAATTTGACATCCCTTTCTAAAGATATTTTTCAACTACATAGCCAAAATCTCTCTAACAACTACAACTCTTGGAATGCATTGAACCTTGCCTTACTTCCCTTCTTCATCAAGACACATGATTGTCTTGTTCTAATAGTCAAGGACAACATGGTTCTTTTCAAACCAATCCATGCCAATTAGACAATCATAGGAACCCAATGGTATGATGTTTACATCTACCTTCATACTAAGTCCATTCATGTCCGTTAGACAATATTTAACCAACTCATTGATTTTCCTCTTAGCTTCTGTGGCTAATTGAACTAACCAAGATATCTTATGCTTACTCCTTTGTAAGTGAAATATTTCAACAATGTCAGCATTTATGTAACTATGGCTAGATCCAGAATCAATTAAAAATGATTTGAGTTGGTTATCAATTTTACCTTCCACTTCAATCATGGGGGATTGATACTTTGGTTGCTTGTTTTCCAAGGCTACATAGATCCTTGGCATGTTTCCTCCTATGTCTTCCATTGTTTCAACCTCCTGAATGTTGTGTATAGTCCTCATTCTTTCTCCTTTGTGAGGGAATTCCCTATATAAGTGATTTCCCTCACATCACCAACATTGTACAGGATGCTGCCTTGGCCTTTTCCCAAATGAATCTGCAATATTATGCTCATTTTGGGTTGAATGACCTTGACAATTTGCTTGGGATTTATTCTTGAAAAAGGGTGGCTTAAAACCTTTTTGCCTTTGATCCTTTTTTCCTTTCATCTTGTCATTCCAAGATTTTTGGAATATTGGCCTCCCTCTGCTATGCTCATAAAGATGCTTTGCTATCCTTATGGCTTATTCCAAAGTTTTTGGGTTATCATATTGTATCTTATCACTATAGAAAGAAGGTAACCCTCTTAGAAACCTTTGGATCTTGACCATATCATCTTTTATGAAGTGAACATACTTTAGAAATTCAAAGAACCTCTTCTCATATTCTTCCATTGACATGGTTCCCAACTTGATTTCAAAGAACTCTTTCATATTTATTTCATAATAATGCTCGGAAAAATATTTCTCTTGGAAATATCCTTTGAAATTCCTCAATGAGATACTCTTCTCATCAAGGTGCTTGGCTTGCTTAAGCTAATCCCACTACATGGTTTCCTTTCCTTGCAAATGGTAGGTTTCAATTATAGCTTCTACCCAGGAGGGGTAATCATGCAGCTGGAAATATTTCTTCATTTCAAATAGCCAGACCTCGACCTCTTCTCCTTTCCTGTGCTCACCCTTGAAATTTGGTGGCTTAATTTTCCTGAGCTCACCTTGCAAGATGCATGCCTCATGCCTTCTCCTTTTCCTCCGGACATGAGACACACTTGTGATGCTCTTTGGCCCTGAAATTACATGAGTTATTCTGGTGGATTGCCTTGGAGAATGATGTCGCCTACTCATGCTTCTTGAATTCATTTCATTCCCATGATCATTCCCTTTTCTTTGGGATCTAGATGCAGTCACTTATCTAGCACTATCTGCTTGCTTGGTGCCAGAGTCTTTTTTAACTTGCTTATGTAACGTGTTCAAAATTTTAAGTATCTCTTCCAGATTCTTCATAATCCTTTCATTATCGACCCTATTGTTCTGCACTTCTTTGTGCATGCTTCTCATAGTTATAGGCTCCGTCCTGTCCCTTCTTCCATTTGATTCTGTCTCAACATTTCTCATGTTGACATGAATACCTTTGATCTCTTCCTCATGGTTGTAAAATCCATGATCATCTTCCATAGCTCCAGTCCTCATATAAGAACCAATTTTTTTTTTCACGTACCTCTAATTCTGCAAGAAACATGCATGTAATAATTACTGTTAGAACATGCATAACATAAAACATTTAATCAATTATAATATAGGTTACTATTTATCCCAATTTATGAAGGACACAATGCACCAAATTANTGGGATCTAGATGCAGTCACTTATCTAGCACTATCTGCTTGCTTGGTGCCAGAGTCTTTTTTAACTTGCTTATGTAACGCGTTCAAAATTTTAAGTATCTCTTCCAGATTCTTCATAATCCTTTCATTATCGACCCTATTGTTTTGCACTTCTTTGTGCATGCTTCTCATAGTTATAGGCTCCGTCCTGTCCCTTCTTCCATTTGATTCTGTCTCAACATTTCTCATGTTGACATGAATACCTTTGATCTCTTCCTCATGGTTGTAAAATCCATGATCATCTTCCATAGCTCCAGTCCTCATATAAGAACCAATTTTTTTTTCACGTACCTCTAATTCTGCAAGAAACATGCATGTAATAATTACTGTTAGAACATGCATAACATAAAACATTTAATCAATTATAATATAGGTTACTATTTATCCCAATTTATGAAGGACACAATGCACCAAATTAGAATCAGATTCCTTAGATTCATTCCTCTTTGATTTTTTTTTCCAATAGTTGTATTCATGCCTCAATCTGAGTTCTGAGCGAAAAGTTATAACATTTACATGCTGCAATTTCCACTCTTTTACTATTACAAAAATATCTTTATTAATTTCTGGAATTTTTTTCCCCAAATCAAAATTCTAGGTGGATAGATCTCTTCTCCTCATGAATACCTTTCCAATGACTATTATTTTCCTCAAATATGAGCTCTGAGATGAAAGTTATGGTCCGAAGAAGTTTTGACTATTTTACTCAATTTACCCCTGCATGCTACATGTGTCTTCTTTTTCTCCCTGCACATTTTTACACATCCAGATCCTAAATCTAGATCCATGGCTATTTTATATGGTTCAAAACATTTCTATAGATTTCTCTTGTGCCCTAAATGGACCTCTGAGCAAGGATTTATGCCCTCTGGAAGTGATTCGGGACTGAAATTTTACCCTTATTGTTTTGGCTCTAACGTTCTCATAGAAGCTATGTTTTACAAACATATTAGCTTGTTGGAAATATATCCTAGAGATATTTTATTTAATCCATAGAGAATTATGTGGTTCTGTTGATGGGGAAGAATTTCCCAACAATAGTTAGGGGTACTCCTTGCTACACAATCCCAATTAGACTATGCACCGTTTGGTTTAGAAGATCCATCCAGATTCTGGCCTGATTTCCATTACTGGTTATGATGCTGAAGATGAATAGTTATGAAATGTAAAGATGTAGATGAAGACTATGTATGAAAATGAATCTAATCTACTTCTAATGTATCCTATCCTATCCTAGATAGGAGCATATTGTTGTAACCAAATGAGATGCAATGAAACTAAACTTTGCTGGAAACCTTCATTCAGATAGATGTAATGAAGCTGCAAAGTTAGTAACAAATGCACACAAATATATAACTATAAAAGTATAAACTACATTTTTGCATACATCACAACCCATGTGCTAAGGACATATAAAATACAAGAAAGAATAACAAGACTGCAAGACTGACATAGATTACATAAGATTAGTCTAAAGGAAAACATATCCTTACAACCCATGTGAAAAGCATACATTCTTCTTGAAATAGTTCACAACAAAAAAAACAACACATGCAAGTTCCTCTTTCTTTCAAAAACTAGCCTCGAGGGCTTCTCAATATTCATTAACCAAGTATTTTCTCCAAAAAGAGTTCTATAGTGTATACAAAGCTTGAAGAGCCCCCTCAAAGTGGGTCTCTTCC
This sequence comes from Picea sitchensis, assembly GCA_010110895.2. Lineage (NCBI taxonomy): Eukaryota > Viridiplantae > Streptophyta > Pinopsida > Pinales > Pinaceae > Picea > Picea sitchensis. Next base: position 249,231 of record SNQJ01S0002626.1, read on the forward strand.
CATATTTGTACCATTTTTTCTAACTCCTTTGTGACTTCTTGTATTCCCCCCAAAGAAACTGTTACAAAAGGTGAGCTTTCAAATTCCTTGCCTAGGATTGTGACACATGTGGGGGAAAAAGACAAAACCGAGGGTGGTTAGAAAAAAGACAAAATAAAATGTAGTTGACAACAACTTTGAATTGCTAATTTGTCTTTTATTATGGAATCTTGTCCCAGATATATGTTGTCCACATTTCTAGCTGATCATACAATGTTGATATTTAGTGGTATGCTAATTCCTTGAGGGAAGATGCATGTATGGATGTGCTGTCTTTGAGGGTCTGCATGTCCTTCAATATCGTATCCATGAACACTTGAATCATAGTATGGACTTTGGTTGGCTATATGAGATGTTGCTCAATCAAGTCCATTGTTATTGTGGTGGCTGATTCAATGACTTTTCATCTACGACTTGTGTTGTCCTATATCTTATCGACCAATTCCTACATTATGAGGTTCTTTCCAAGCTCTTCTAATTGGGGGAGTCGACATATCTTTATCAATTCTTGCGCTATTTTGTGCAAGCGTCAACATATTTCCATTGAACTAATTGTTTCTCAGTCCGCCCTTTGTTTAGCTTCCTGACAACGCTCCAATGAGTAGAGATTCATTTTTCTTTCCATGCTTGAAGGGTGAGGGAGTTCGAATGGTGGATCAAGATTTTCTACAATCCACCTGTCTATATCATATATACCCTCTTGTATGGTGTTCATATGTGTATTCTTAGCTTTTACCCTGCTCTGCTGATCGATGATGGTGGCGAATAAATCCTAGAACATGTGCAGGAGGGAATACATGTCGATTATATCTTCCTATAGCTCCATTCTGACCTTCTCTGTACTTTCCATGAATCTTTGAAGGCTTCCCTCATCGATCTTTACCCAATGAAGCTTCTCCTCCATCTCCATGATCCTAGTGTCTTTCTCCAGGTTTTGTTGGTGTAGTTTTGGGCATCATCTTCCATGGAGATCATGAAAGTGGAGCTAGCGAAGGATATGGCAACTGAATCTTCCCTAACATTTCCTGTTATGGGAGTTTGCGTGAGAACTAAAATCAAATTCCCTTTGGTTACTGGGACTTTCTTTACTTGTTCTTGCACAATCTTTCCTGACACTTTGTCATATGTGAATTTCTTTAGGTTGGGCACTTCACTTGGTCTAAATGGAGTACAAAGTCCCAAACCTAACCCGCTGAATGATGTATGTCCATTGACACTTGCTATTGATATCTATGGAATATCGGTTCCCATCAGTTGTGCATCATCGTTTCTTGTTTCAACGTCCTTCTTTTGTCATTATTCTTTAGATTCTTTGTCGAAAACTTCCTTAGATGCCTTTTCTACTGCCTCTATCGCTGCTACTGCATCTATTGTTTCCTTTTCAACTACTACTTTTTGTTCGGATTCCTTTTGTGCAACTACCTTTTCTTTTTCTTCTATAGTGGTTGCTGCTACATCAACTTTAGCTTCTTCGACAATCTTCCTCTTATTTTCAACAACATCATTGTTTTTCTTATGGAACTTTTATTTTTTCCTCCTCTTCTTATATGCTATTGCTTCTTCTTCCTTAGTAGATCCCAACTGCACAGATGTGGTTGCAACATATTCTTTTTCTATTGGCCCTTCTTCTTCCTTCTTTCTAGTCTCTTCTCTTGATTTTTCTTCATTTGCAATCCTCCCTATGGGCTTGCCTTGTCTCTTGAAGATGAATTCATCGTAAGTCCTTATGTTACAATGTGTTTCTTCTTCTTCCCAAACCTATGATGTGTACTCCCAAGGCATGCCTATCTTATTGAAATGCTCTTTGACAACCTTCTTCAAGTCGTGTCTCCTGAACCTCTCTTCTTCGAAGTGGTACAATAGTAGTACATCCACTTCTTCTTGGGCCTATTTTATGTTTGCGAAGAAGTAGGTGCATATGTAAAGTGGGAGAGGTGGAAATACAACTTTATTATATTTGTAAAACATTCCTCCGACTCCGTTGATCACCTCTTGATAAGCCACTTCCTGGAGCAGTAGTATGTCTGGCACAAACCAAGGAAGAAGATGGGGGGATTTCATAGCACCATACACCATGATATAAGTGTTGTGTTCCATAAAGTACCAATCCCCAATCCTATTGATGACAACTATTTCTTTATCAGTCATACATGGGGCTAGAATGCAGAAGATAAACTCATATAATGGAGCCAAGAAGTGCTCGCAGATCTTCTGGTACTTTGTTCTATACTTATGCTCGTAGATCACTTTTCAATATATATGAATGAATGCATCTACTGGATGCCATTCCCAAGCCATGTTTGGGTATTGGTGTGCCACACACATGATGTTTATGAGGTATAAGGACATATGGAAGCTTAGGAAGGTCCCTGGCTGGGCTTCTATGACTGATGTGATGGATTCTCCTAGGTTGGCTGATAATATATCATCCCAATTGAATGATAATCCTTTATATGCATAGTAGTAAATCAACAACATATATGATAGGGGAAATTTTGAGGCATCTTGCTCCCCCTATAACCTACATAACATGGCCACCATGTATTGATAAGATTTTCTAAGCATGGTCATTGGATATCTGTTGGTGGGTATGAGTTTGAACTACTTATCTAGTTTGTACCAGATGTAGCATAGGTCCTTGGATGTATGCTTGAACTCACCGAGAAGTTCATTGTTTAGCTTCTTGGTCCCTTTCTCTAGATGATAGCATTTGGTTAGGCCCTTGGGATGGAATGATGCTATAGTTTCTCCCCTAGCATTGAAAATTTACCTATTTCTGAAGTCCACATGCTTTAGTATCCAGGTGATAATGTCAGCGTAGGGGAACACAACAAAACGAGTTGCAACTCTGCAAATTCCAAACTTTATAATGTTCTTGAAAATATTGAGTTTGTCCTGGTCCTTTGCATCAATGTTGAAGTTTTTTTTTTTGAACATTTGATATACGTCACCCCATTTGAGTACATATTCTCCCTTTTCTAGAAATCCAGAGGTGTCATTATGCATTTCCCTTGTAATGTTGAGCTCATATTCAATCTGGTGGTTGATTTCAGAAGAATTTATGGCTGGAATTTTGTTGGTTGTCTTCTTCCTTAGAGACATATCTGAATAGGCAAAGCAAATATGAGAACAATGCAAAGACAAAGCCATAACCGATACACATATATCCAAAAATAATTTGTCCAAGTATCTCATATGAAATACCTGAATAATCACTAGTGTTGATACTGGGCAGGGACTTGTCATCGAACGATGAGAGTATGAAAGCAGGAATTGTTTAAATCTCGGTGGAAATCTAGAGTGAAAATCACGTTGAAAAGATAAATAGAATTGAAATTGGGGTAGTTCTTACAAACCACTCCAATATATGTCAGAGGAGATGATGTTAACTATGTCGATGGGTTAATACTCAAACCAGAGAAGTTGGTGCAAAGGTTTTCAATGGGACCAGAGAGGTTCATGTAAAGAGTTCCAGTGTGCACTAGATAGGTTAGCGTAAAGTGCGTCAATTACCATTTTACACACCAAAGAAGTTTATGGAAAATTCTTCGAAGACACCAGAGCACTTTATATCAAGATTTCCAGTGGATAGGCGTAGATACTGGAAAAGTTTCCATGAAACCCTTCCAGTTTACACCGAAGGTATTCATGCTAACTGTTAGGGTACTATAAGAGGAATTCATGGTGAATTTTCTAGTTCTCAAGACCTAAAAAAAAACTAAGTCCTTCGAATAAAATAGTGAAGGTTTCTTTGCTTTATATTTTAGGGCTGAATGGAAGGTCGATGGATTATGTCTCGATCGTCTTTGGGCATGGAGGGTAAAGTTTAGGTAAGCTAGAGAATGAACTAGGGCATGAAAAAATACTACGTGAAGAGTCGTAAACACGAGATTGGTGCCTTTATAGAGTGAGAGGTATCACAGTTGAGGCGGTGATAAATCTGTGTTTCACCTCGATGGAGTTGGTCAATGGCTATTCCACGTCATTGGAAAACTTAGGTAGGCTCTAAGGGTAATTTGTCATTGTGGCCGCACCATATATGGTTTTATGTGCTCAGGTCATGGAGAGATAACAATGATGGCTAGTGGGATGGGGGTAAGGTGCTAGTTGAATAGGGTAGTAGGCCTGACAAACATGAGGTAAAGACCCTTTGCTTATGAAACTAGAAACCTTAACCCTAGAAAAATAAACTAGTGAAAGAAAAGGGTATGGGTGATTTTTAGGGATTACCTGGAAAAAAGGCGATCGGCAATTTCCTTTGGATCTTAGTTGTTGATATAAAATTGGGTGTAATATGAACCGTTGATCCAAGATTCATTGACAATCGATGATCGACACTTTCCTTTGGATGCGCACAACATTTTTCCCAAACTTCTGGCCCGACCATCGACCATCGATCCATTCCCTTGACAACTGATTCAAAACACAATGCTAAACCGACTGACCCAACCATCGATTGTCGGTCATCGACAATTTTCATTGGTGAATGAAACTCCTCACCACTTTGGCCGACAATCGACCATTATCCCATTGAACATCAATCATTTTTCTTGGAAACCACTTGTAACACCTTGTTCCATCGACCACTTCTGTGCTGATGTGGAATGACACGTCATCCCAAGGTATTAACTTGGATGATGTGGCACGATACATGGATGATGATGTGGCATGACACATGGATGATGATGTGGCATGAAATGTCATCAACCCTATTTTCTCCATCAACCATTGACCATTTCTCTTGGATAATCCGAACACTTCGCTGATTCGCCCGATTCCTGACCATCGACCCATCGACCGTTTCTCTTGCTCGACTGAAACATTTCACTGAATTAGCCGATGCTTGACGATCGAGAATTTTCATTGGTGATTGAAAACACTTCACTGAATCTAACCAACGCCTAGACATCAACCATTGACGATTTCCTTTGGTGACCAAAGTAAACTCTTCGCCAATTCGACCAACCCGACCATAGACTGCCGACTATTTCTCTTGGTGAACTTCAACACTTATAAATTTTGATAAAAACCTATGTGAATTTGGGCCATTGATCTCTCTCTCAAAATGATCTTGGCCATCGATTCTACGCCAACCTCCCAATGGATGAAATGAATATAGACCGTTGATTTGATCCATTTTTTGAACTGCCAAAAATGAATCTAGGTCGTTGATTTACTTAACCTTTCAAACGATTGTAAGCTTATGATTTTTTAAATTTATTAAATTGAATCGCAGTCACTGATCTCATGATCAAACATGATCTCGACCATTGATTCACAGAACTCTTCAAAAGACTACAACAACCATTAAAACTTGAATTTCAACCTTCCAGGTTGAATTAAAATATGCAAACATGCAGTTCTACTCAATTGAACCTGTCTTAGACAATCATGAGTAATTTAAACTCATATTTTTCTCATGATTTTGAGGATTTCACTCAATTTTTCTTCGTTTTTTCCCCCAAATTCGTCACAGATAAAATCTGCAACAACAATTAGTCAAAATTGCATTGGTTTGAGTCCATACAAGTATAGTGTTTGAACCATATGCTTTGATACCATAATGTAACATCCCCCAACATAACTGAGGAACATTGTGGTACCAAATACTCTTAAAATTAAAACTTTTACAACTAATTCAATTTCCCGTAGCTTCCAAATACGATTTACATATATATTTAACCGTTGTCTTTTACCATAATTAGATGCATCTAGAACATGCTAAAACAAAAATGAAATACAACTAACTAACCAACATGGAAACATATAAATTATTCTCAAATACACAGATTTCATGCACATCAATTTATCTCATAAATACAAGACAAAAAATAGATAAAACACTTATCTTTCAAATTAGTTGTGCAACCAACTTCTTGGGATGGACGTTCCACCCAACTACATACCCGTTGTTCCAAATCTCAACAACAATTCACCCTCAAGTTGAGGCTAGTAATCCACAAAAGAGGGTGGTCTCTCGTTGTCCACTCACAACTCAAAAATCCCACAACCCACTAATATTCTCCTACAACTATCCCGATTTTCCACTAGCTCTCTTCCACTTCACTTTACCAACCCAAGGAATGCACCCCTTCAGTGATCACAGTACTTTGAGAATCCCATTTGTTTATCAAGGTCTCTTTTGCATAGGTAACTGGGAATATCTTTGCTGGGAACTCAAGGGAACTTGCTGCTAGGAAAATATATCAACAAACAAAAACAAACACTTTTTGTTACAATGAAACTCACATAGTAGTTCACTCTTTAGGCCTGACAACCCAGTTCTTCAATCTTCAACTCCAAAATTATCCAGCATGATCTAGAATTCACCCTCCATGGATGTTCCATCTCCAAGATCTCTTTCTTTCTCTCTACATGTTGTTCATGCCCCAAAAACTCCTTGTGTAAAAATGTTGTAGCTACCCATACAATTTTCCTCTCATTTGGCTTGCTTGCTTGACTCACACACTTCCCCAATCTGATTTTCTTAGCCCCCCATGCTCCCAATAACTATGGGATGTGGCCACTCACACCCACTCTCTTACATGTATTCAATGATTGGCTTTGGGAACACTCAATCAGAGATTAGAAGGTTCATATACCAATATAAAATTTAGGAAAATAGGTTGAATTAATATACATGGGTAATTCCCCCTTGGATCTCTCTTTGCCATTCTCTTAGACCCTCCCCTCTTTTGTGGATTAATTCATCCCCCATCTCTATCCATGTCCCCTTAGCAGTTGGAATCACATTTTATTATTAAAACATAGAAATACAATTCACATATTACATCGCTTGGCCCTAGCCAGACATTATATCTACATTAAGCATGCATTAATCTGGGGATTATAGTGCGGAAATTACATATGAAATCACACAAAACCTCATTGATACCAACATACTATGAGTTCACGATGAATTACAACCATCCATTTCGCTATAACGATGAATCTCAATCGTATAAAACTTTAACATAAACAATGGCTGTTCATGGTCTTCATATTTCCATGTCATCTCTGTACATGCCACATAATCATGCCACGTGTCTAGTCGTACCTTGCCATGCCATCTTTCATACTTTACTTTGACACCTCAATTGACATGTATACTACCACATCATCATACAGATCCACATGTATTTCCACATCACCATTTGAATCTTAACATTGCACATTGATGATAAAGCATGTATTTTTGGAGTTTTCATTGGGTCTGGTAGGAAACATGTGCATAAAATAGTCCAAAAAATGCCAATGGTCTCAAATTTTCGATCCCCGATGGTATGAAACAAAGCACACCAATAAAATGAGTTTTGAAGCCACCGATAAACTAACAAAGGACTTAAATTCACATCGTCACATGCAATAATGATTTAAATTCAGACATGGCGAATTGATGAATGCATTTAAATCGAAATAGTCATGTGATCCGACTATACTGATGAGGATTAATGTTATATTTGATTGAAATAAGATTAGATAAATGTTCTTAATTGAGTTCATTTTTCCATTTGCTATCGATTTCTTGAGAAGAGTCTATGCAATGAAGAATTATGCATAGAAATCTTATTTGTGTGATTTTATTTTACTGTCCCGGGTTTTTGAGTCTTCGGTTCTGGTAAGCATCATTGTTTGATTTCTCAAATTCTAACCAGGTACATATTCCTTAAAAGTAATCATTGTTTTATTTTTAAAATGTGAATGATGGATTGTGGCCTGAAAATTGTTTGATGTACATGAAAATACGACCATGAAGAATTGTCACCCGTTAGTCTCCAAAGACTCCAAAAGGAAAAGGTGCCCAGATAGGTGAAACATCAACCCCTTCATCCACAAAAGAAGTGGATCAAGCGCCGAAAGTGGAACCAATAATTTGAATCCCATTAAAAAAGGTTTTCATCTAGCCACCACTTTACAGGGATACAAAGTCAGTCATAGGAACTAAGGTACTTCTCCCTTTCTAGAATGATCTTTTTAATAAATTCAGAGATGCAGAATACTCAAAATTTATGCCATATAGTGACTAGGACATCATGACTATATATGACTAGGTTTTCGCCAACATTCGCCTTCATTTGTTGCACATAGTGGGTGTTAGGGCCCCTGTTATTCCATGCATAGAGGCACTAGAATGAATTATAATCCATGCAGGCAATGAAACATGATTAATTAATGATGAATAGGGACAATGCATATGAACTTTCCTCTCTGTCGAAATCAACAAGTACTATAAGCTTCATGAACCAGAGTTCAGGATCAACAATGATTTTGTGGTTGATTTCCATATAAAACATGATGTGAGTAAGCTAGTAGCTTCATGGTAGAAGGAGGGTAAAAAATTCATAAATTGGACCTCATGGTGGTATGACTTAACCAATTTAAGAGAATCGTACATGTACCTGATGGTTTTAATATGCATATTGTATGGTGAGAAAGATTGCTCTAGGTTCACTGAGGCTTGGATGCCATTAGAATACACCATGGAAATAACAAGTGACATTTTTAATTGATGTGTTATCATAGAAAAAACTCAGCACTCAGATCAACCAAGCACATAATCCTCTTCCAAGTGAAGTTACCACATTCTATATGGTTTCTTATCTATTAGATGTGGTATGTGCCCACAATGTATTTTCTGAGATGAACTTAAGTTGGCACGTATCTAAATTGCTTGCCCATATATATTTTAGTATATTATGGGAAAAAAAGGTACAAGAGATCATACCCTGTGATATGCAATCTCTTCTTGGTCTACCTTTATTTTATCATTTTTCAGCAAGAATGCCCTAGGCTATCTAAGCAAGCCAAGAATATTATTTATTGGGAATTAGTATCTCGAGGAAAAATGTACTTATTTTAGAATATTTGGAGTTACTGATTCTCCACATCTATTACCATCATATGTGCTATATAGGTTGGACTTGGGAGAGATCCGTTACCAAACAATCTTGCAAGGGTTTATTGCCTCTTTAATCAAGGAAAAAAAGAGGGCATTTATTCCTTATGGTTTTCAATTAGGCTATTATTTTGTTAAAGACACTACACAAGCCAGGAACAAAGGATCAAGTCATATTGAATATAGGTTTGGGACTGAAAGTTATCACAAGCATGATCCAAAAGGTCTCATATTGAAATAGGCTAAACAAGTTGTAGTATATTGGCCGTATGCACATTAAAAATTTGATGATGAAGTCTTCATTGAGAATGCACACAACTGGGATGAGGTTTTTCAGAGAAAATATCAACCAAGTCTTACTGTTTTTAAAACCATCTCCATGGATGAGAAAGAAGAGGTTATTAACCAAACTGTTGCAACTGCTGTTCGAGGAGTGGGAGTCAAAATATAAACTGAAGAAGCAAGGAGAGAAGAAGAGGTATGAATGAAAGTAGAAGCTGAGTGGTGAGCCCTTGAAGAAGATAAACATAAGGCAGCCTAAGAGCAAGAAAAATAGAGGAAAATAGAAGAAGAGTTGAAAAGGAAATAGGTTGAACATATTACTCAAGGAGAATTGGCAGGGAGTGGAAAGAGATAGAAGAACACTGAGCATCTAGTGATAAAGGAGAAACACGGGAAACCCAACCAGAATCCAAAGCACCAACTGATTTGATGAAGGATGTTCCTCCTATAGAAATTACTCCTCAAAGCATTATAGATCTTACCATGGAGGACGATGAAGACGTGGTGGGAGAAGAATGTCCCATTCATAAATGATTCCAATCTAGATGCTAGGAACACACCTCCAATCAATAAAAAAACAAAGGAAACACCTATGGACACAAATGTTGGTGAGAAAACCCAAGAACTCAATGGATAAGTATTGCACCAACTCAAAGAAGACAATGTACCAAAAGGTGCTGCAGAAGAAGGGATTGAGGAACAAGAGAAGGGTGATGTAACACCAAAAAAGGGGTGGATTTTAGCTAAACAATACCTTGGAAAGGAGCTTGCAAAGGAAACCTCATAAACAAGGACAAAAGAAGAGACCCCTGAACCAAAAAATGAGGAAGAAATTGTTAATTCGTCTACTACATATTTACCTAGTGATGGTGAGCAATAGGCAGTTTCCATGGAAAGAAAAGAAGATAATATATCATCTCAAGAGAAGATGATAAATACCTCCAAAGGATAAGTGGATGAGCAAGCAGGAAAAATAGGTCAACTGACTTCTCAACCAAGTAATCAATAAATGAAAGACCAAGAGGTGGAGGAGGTGAGAAAACATGTAACAAAAATGGATAAAGGTACGGCTCCTATCACAAAGCATTTTCATACACTAGGAAGCATGGAAAACATATTAGCATGGGGTGATCATCCAATACGTGAACCCTTAGATGAGGTTGCCTACATTGAATTGACAACTTATGATAGGAAAATTCAACTACTTGTGAAAAGAACACAAAGAAAGAGGAAGCAAACCTTGGATAGTGACATAATAATGACATCAAAACAAACTTAAGGATAGGGTCAGTGAATTATTGGGTGCAAGAATGGCCATATCCCATGCCACGATTGATAGAGCCAAGGAAGACGAAAGAGAGGTAGATTCTATGAAAAATGAATTGGAATCTATTCAACATCAAGTAGATTATTATAAAGATACTACTCAGGTAGTGTTTATATTGAGAGAAGATTTCCTAGAAGAATATGGCAAGTATAGGTTAGTTCGAGATGATTTCATGTCGAAGATTATTCGCCATCAATAAGAAAATATGCTTTGCGTAGTAGCTTACAAGAAAATGTTGAAATGGTTTGAAAGGGCATCTAGGACTTTGCATTAGGTGGAATATATCGGGGAGATACATAAAGTTCGGGGTGAAGAAGATCATGGCATCAAAATGGTAACTAATGACAACATTTCTAGGATGCAAATGGCCACAAAGTATTGGGTTCAATGTGTTATTGAGACGAAAAATAAAATGCAAGATAGATGGAATGAATGTCTCAGAAACTGGGAGAAAATTGATGGTGTCATGACATAGCTTCAATTGCCCAAGTCTGGGTCACTTGAAGGCTTTTAGGATCCATAGGAGATAATGATGCATTACAAAACCGACAATATGAACTATGAAATATATGTCCACAAAATAACCATCATGGAGTGGGGAAAAGTGAAGAAATACAAGAGAGATACAATTAAAAGGATCACCATCTTGAACTACTTAACTTCCAAAATAGACAAATACATGCAGTGCACCAAGGAGATAAATGAAGTACTCAACACACCAATGGACTAACATCGATTTCCCTACATGCACACATGTGAGGAGATTTTCTCTTAGTGGGAAGAACATGATGATGCACATCCAATAGATTAGTTGTCTCACGCACAAGGGTCGACCTAGAGAGACCAACTTGCTTATTTTTATTTTCATTTAATTTTTCTTATAATAGAATTGTTACTATGTTTAGACATTTTGAATTTTAATAAATGGTAAGATTGACCATGCACAAAGGGTTGATGGTTTTGTAAAGAAATTTTGAATTAGAACAACAAATAATTATTTTGGAAGCATAATTAAGAAGCTCAAAAGGAGCCACGATGAATTTAGCAAATATGTGTGTATTCTTTCTCATAAGTGGATTGATCTACGACATGATTAAATGCTACAGGCATCTAGAAAGACTTTAATTACTTTTCAGTTATCTCAATTGATTAAAGAATTTCTGGATTAATTTTGGTAATGAGTTATTTCTTTGATAATTAGTTTCTTTCTTGTCAACTTGATAAGTGCATAAATATTTCTTACTTTATTGTCTTCGTATATGTTTCTTTATGTTGTTAATTAATTATTGTTTTCTTAAGTAATATTTGGTAAGACAATAAAATTCCCTTAGTATTTTTGCTTTAGGAATTTAGACTTAGATACTACTTACTTAATGTTTCTAAGGGTTATCCTAAGCACAAATTTCTTAAAAACATTTTTTATTCAGTTTTCTTTCCATGCTAGATATAAACAAAACACAACAAACGAAAAAAAAAGGAACAAGAAGAACAAATTTAAATAATCATTAAATCCCATTGAAGGGTGTCCATACCATTATTCTGGAGGATTATTCCACACCAAACATGGAGGATTCTAATTGGGCCTCATCCTTGGGTTTAATCCCTCCTGTTGAGTAAAAGAGAATCCACCCCCCTCAACAAATCCAAAGAGTTCTTTTATGTTCGACTGCAGAAAATTTGTTCACATAGATAGAATTGTACAAGTTGGGGCATTGATGAAGACCATATATTTTTATGGCATTAACAACATCTTGCAACATTCAAAATTTTTGTCTTGTAGATGATCTCACCTTCATATTGGTTCAACCGCATATTTAAAATTCATTGTTTTCATCATATTCACAGTTGCAAGTTTTCCAGTAATGGCCAAACAATCCTGTAACCACTACTTTTAGCAGTTACCGAATTCTCATAGTGGTTACCATATGTTCTGTAATATGCCATTTGAGGTTTGTTTCACAACTCAATTTTTTTTGATGGCAACCAACTCCAGATTCAGAGTCTAAAGGTTCGCAAGAAACTCTTATCCTCCTGCTTCAACCATCCAAATTGGTATTTTTAGCAACACACATTCGTTTGTTCCAGATCAAACATCAACAATCAACATCAACATTGTTCATTCTCAACAGTAGAATTTCAATTTCCTTTGGTATGATTCAGTACACATGTTCTTAGGTTTCTATCCTCTCTTCCATGTTTTCATTCCTCAAATTCCAACATAGTTGATTCTATGTGTGTCAATCCAATTTTTCATTTAGGTAAATTGAGGTAAAAACAATTTTGAATCTCTTTTGTTTATTAAAAATATGGGAAAATTATAACAACAACTACCATGAGATTTTGTATCTCCTATGTTTTCATATTGATTATTACATGATATGACTTCATTACCTATCCAATATTATCACCATTTCCTTTCCATCTATCTACATTATAAACTTGTCCCTTACTATATCATCATTACCCTTCCCTATCATTATTTCAAATTTTCTCCTTCACTATGATTTCCATGCCTCGTTTCGAATCTTGATGTGATTCAAAATGAGTCACATAAATAAAAAATCATTGTATTTTTAAAACACTTCCCTCACCCTTCCTTCTACATAACTATCTCAATGATAGTGTTAAACTGTTGTGAGACGAAGTGCTTCAACATAACCTCTAAACCATGAATTTTGCATCATGGGTAAATAGGGAGTTGTCAGACAAGAGACCATAGGAATAAAAGTATTATAAGGACATCCAAAATTTAATGCATGCAAACATGTTTTTCAGGTAGCCGCATGGTATCCCTTCTTCCAAAATATTCAAGGACATAATGACTGGATAACCCAGGCCTTTGTAGAGGGTTTTGATGGCAAGGTCGCTCAGACTGGTGACTTGGCTATCGTAGTCTCTAAGAACTCAGTGGCCTATGCCACTAGATTACCTCAAATGGGTGAACGATGGTTCAAGAATATGAAAATTGAGAAGGGGGTACGGGATTGATTTTTGTGCACGTCCTAGTAAAATCCTAATTGGAAGAAAGGAGTGTCGAGGGCATGAATAAAAGAGGAGTGGCTAAACATGTTGATTGTTTTTCAGAATTACATTACATGCGAAGGAAGGTATGGGGTCACTTTCTTATATCATATCCGCATGTTGTTTCATTTTGAAGTAGATGACAAGGTCAATTTTCCTTTCTATTTGCGGAAGAGTCAGTAAAATGGCTAATCATATTCAAAGAAACCCTAGAAATATAAGCTGAAGTCTATATCATCATGGGATAATTAAAATTCTCATTGTGGAAGATCTTAAGAAGATAAATGATATGTGGGATGACTTCTTGAATCGTAATAGGTTTCATGAAGATGTTGTTTTTATTAATAATGCAATAAATATAAGTGAAGACCTCAACTCTTCTATAGTCGGGGACTTCAATAAATTCACATAGGAAACCCTAAAAGGAAATATTCAAGGAAAAATCGAGAGAAGAGCACCAAACCTTCCTTGTCTATTACCCAATGTTATACCAGAAGTATGACTAAACAAAAACCTGTGGAGATAGAACACAACTGTGATGAGAAAGAAGAATATGTGGTTGTTTTCGACTCAGGGCATACGAGGGCGAGGAATTGGTTCTTTGAGCTTGATTCTCCTGCACGTCCTGAACCTGAACTTATTGAACTAACATTTGATGATTTTGACTATGAAATAGAGTTTCCCGAGCCAGTCAAGAAAAAAGTGTCTTCTAATCCTACAAAGGAATTGACCTCCTTAAGTTGAAAAAGAGAGATAAAAATATTAAGAAATTTAAAGCAGAACTTGAGGAACTTAAAGTTTTAGATCGTTATGTCAAGAGTGAAAATGAGACATTGAAGAATCAGAGTGTCGAATTGTAGGAGGAAAATGAAAAATTGTCATTTGAAAACATAAAATCACTAAAGCTAGCTAGATGGTGGTATATGGAAACTCAATTGATGACATTACACAATATAATGCTGAGTGGTAAGATTAAGAGTCAACATAAGAATAAATAATCTAATATGAACATATTGATAGATGCGACAACATACTCTTGAGATAGCTTGAATTTGATCAGTTTTGTTCAATTTTGGAAGCCATATTGAAGTGGTCATCAACTGCCTAATTAATTGGCACGAGGATACACATTATCTCAAGTGTGGGGGAGATGTTGGGCCTTCATTTTGATGCCTTTTTCAATCTCAAGAATGCCATTTTTAACTCTTTTACTTCCTCATTTCACCTTCTTACTATTACTTTTACCATATTTACAACAAGCTCACAAGGCATTAAGTTGTCAATTCTGAATGATTTTCCTTATTTTTGACAAATTAATAGAGTTGGAGTTTCATTTTTTTCTAATGATGGCTATAATAGTTCTAGATCTTGTAACCCCAGTACAGATCCAGTCTCCATCATCATTGATTGGTATACTAATTCTTCTCTCAGAGAAAATCCACCATATAGGTTTTGTTTCTAGATGATGTGCGATGGTTTTGTGTTGATCAGATTAAATCCAAGTTAAATTAAGGCAACACTATTCCAAGGTCAAACTTCTAGTCAATTGTATTCCTAAATGAAGTGTATATCTTTCACCAACGACAAGATAAATCTATACCATGGCGTTTATCTCATATCTTGTATTTGGCATTAATCTATTGCATTAGTTCTTTTGACTCGTGGAATGATGTATTTGGTTGTGGTTTCTAAAACACCCTCATGTGCTTTAAATATATAATGTGTATACAAAGTAGGGAGTCGATAGTTTATGTAGAGAGGATCAAAATTATGAACATAACGATTGTAAATCCATCAACTTGATTTCTATAATACAACGACACTGATGTTTTGAAGATTTTGTGTGACTATCTCATAGTGCTCTAACTCTTCTTGCAGACCAAGCCAGTTGGGAAGGCCCCCCTAACCTAGTCTGCATTGCAATATAGTTAGTTAAGTTAGTGTATTACAATTATTGTTCAAATTTGATTTCTTTTATATGATTATCAATTTAACATTTCAATTCTTTATATGCTTTCATTGAAAAATGTATTGATCACCTAGGTAAATGAATTACACATTGAAGGTTGAAGAACATATTTGCTTCATAATATATTGTAGGAACATTTTATGTCTTTAGATCAAATGAAAGATTATGATTTGTACTTGGCATAGCATTCTAGTAAACATCAATCCAGTGATCAAATATATCTTTATAGTGTTATTGGTTTCCTCTTTCATTGATTTTTATTACGAGTGTGTTTCTAAATCATTAATTCATAGAGTTATTTTATTAGTGTAGAAGTCATGAATGAACTGATACTGAACACATAGTGTTTTCATTTTGTAAGATTACAAACTCTGGTTGATAATTTAATGTAACATGATTTATGCATATAAATTGCCTGATAGGGGGAAGGAATAATTTGAAGGATGGAAGGGTTTTCTAGTTATAATTAGGTCGTAATGGATGAAGGAGACATGAATAAAACCAATTTCACCGCCACTTGGGGTACATTCATGTATGCTAAAATGTAGTTTGGAGTAATGAATGAATGAACATATTTTTAAAGGGATTTAGATATTGGATTTACAAATTAAAAGAACATATTCATTATTATCTACCTAGTTGATATGTCTATATTCTGTAAGTTAGGAAATGATCCATTAGAGCATCTCAAAAATGTTTTTTTTAAGTGTAGAAGGTATGTATTTTCTCTTAATCCTAAGATTCAATTTTTGTATGATCAAAGGAAAACTATTAGGGCATATAGTATCTAGAAGCATGGTGAAGATCGACCCAAAACGAGAATAATCTATCAAAATGGTGTCTTGCCCAAGGAATACTAAGGTTGTTCAGTCATTTTGAGGAAAACTCAACTTCCTGTGGAGATTCATCCCTAACTCTATTGAGATTACGAAAGAAATCACAAACATGCTCAAGAAAGGAAACAAAATCAAGTGGATAGAGCTAACAAGGGTTTCTTTTGAAGAAATAAAGTTATCCTTGAGAAAGGCACTAGTCTATACTAATCAAATGATTTTATAAATTTTCCATTTTCCTTAGAGCATATTATAGCTACAATATTATTATGAGAAAATGGTGAGGGTTATGAGCAACCCATAACCATTTTTAATAGAGATTTAAGAAATGTTGAATCAGAATACAATATAATGGAGAAACTTGCCTATGCCCAAGTTAAATATTTAGAATCATTCATAGACTAAGTATCACATTCCATAGTTGTAGCCTATGTTCCACATAGTGCTATTAAATATATTTTAACTCAACAAGATTATGACAAAAGAAGAGAGAAATGGATTTATAAAATCCAAGAATATGACTTAGAGGTCAGGTCTATAAATTTGGTGATGGGGCAATTCCCAACAAAACTAATGGAAAAATCTAATTTTCAAACATTGGGGATTTATCAATTACAGATCATAGGAGGAAAATCAAAAGAACCTGTACACCATGTAAAGTAACAATTTTTAGAGTCTCCTTGGTGCAAAGATATAGTGTGCTATTTGCAACATCTTTAATGCCTAGAGGGAATAGATAAAAATAAAAAATGTCTCTAACATTAAAACATGTTAAGTAGAATTTGCATCATGAATGGAGAGTTGTGTTGGAAAGACCCACATGGAATCCTCTTGAAATGTATTGTAGAGGATGGAACTGAAAAATTGTTAATGAAGTGCATAAAGAGGTGTGTGTTGGTCACCATGCTGCAAGTGGTACTACTCATAATATCTTGAGGTTTGGTTATTATTGGAATAATCTATTATCTTAGAAATAATATTGCTATATATTGTAAAGAATTCCAAATTTTTGTTGGTAAGCAAAAGGATTACCACCCTGCCTTTGAAACTAGTTTAGAGTCAATATTGTTTCTAGAATTGTGGATTAGAATTCATTGGATAAACCCATCCTTCGTCCATTGGACAAGTGGATTCTTATTGCTACTAATTATTTTACCAAATGGGTGGAAGAAATTGTTGGACAGTGGTTGTCATTGATGTCAACAAGCAATGGTTGTCATTGATGTCAACATATAAGATGGGTGTATTTAGAGAAGTCTCCAAAGTGGTCCCCTTATGGCATATCTCTAAGCATGGCCCTCAAGGTAAGACACTTAGAAAAAATATACCAGAAACCCATAGGTGTTGCCATGAAGCCCAAATTTGTTTGAGGAATAAGGCCATGAAAAACAATGTGGATGCATATAAAAATGACATAGATGGATAGTCCTTGTCATGTCATTTCCAGTGATAGGTGGTGCACCACGTGGTTCCTCATGGTTGAGGAGTTATGAGGTCATGAAGATGGAAGCCCCAAAGATTGGTTATGGAGACCCTAAACAATTACATGTCTTGGTCAAAGGGTAACATGGTTGTAACAAGAAAAACCTAAAGCAAGGAAAGAAGTTAGCTTGAAAAATTATAAATACACCACAGGAAGTCCTTCACATATACACACACAAGTTGAATGATTATCTATATTTCAAGTGTTTTTGGTAAATATTTTCATGGTATATTTGAGGTAGCGAAGTCTAAAGAAGTATATTATGAGGTAGTGGAGGAAATTTGAAGAGAAGCTAACTTTCCGAGGTCATCCACAAGTTACAGTGAAGGAAGGAACGAACATCTGCGAGTTACAGTGAAGGAAGGCGTGAACATCCGTGAGTTGCAGTAAGGACAAGTCGCAGATATGTGAAAATCCCTTGAAGAAGACACCATCTCTTGTTTGTTGAAGATGATTTGCATAGGTTGGTATGTGATGATATGCTTCAGATCTTCTTCATGAGTAAAGGTATGTTTTGTACATTGTTGGTTGAGGCTTGTATCATGGATGGTATGGCACATTCTTGAGATATGCCTTGGAGGCTCTTTTGATATATGGCTGCATATGGTTGAGGTCCATGGTTTGGTGTCATTGATACATGCTTGAGACATATCCTTGGTATATTGTGTATGGCTGTTATGGTTCATTGTTAGAGGCACATATTTGTGATATTATCTTGAGGCACATTCTTTTATATCATTGATGATATGGTATATATACATGTTACATTATTATCTACTCATCATTGATGTTATGGTATCTACATTTGACATATCTTATGGTGCATGATTGATGCATGGTATGATACAGTGACAAGTTAATGATAGGTTACAGGTTGATGGTATAGTGAAAATGACAGGTTGGATATAGTGACGGGTTTGATACAATGACAAGTTAAGGATCAATTACAAGTTGATGTGACAATGAAATATTGGATGATAGGTTGATTATCGATTGATTATCAAAGAAAGTGAAAATATCAATGGTAGTAACAATTTGGTCTACATTTTTATTTCAGGGTGGCAGGATGAGGCAAGGAAAGGGGGTCATAGCCTCCTTCCGGTTGGTGTCAGAGAACTCAGGGAGTTGGATCTTCCTTCAGGTTGGAGCCTAAGAATCAGGGGGTTGTAGCCTCCTTCTGGTTGGAGCCAGAGAATTGAAGGAGTTCTATATTCCTTCAAGTTGGAGCCTGTAAATAGGGGGTTATAGCCTCCTTCTAGTTTTAGCTGGAGAATTGGGAAGTTGGTGCTTCCAATGAATGTGTTGTTTTGATATATAAGAAAATCATTCCGTGGATTTCTCCCATTTGGGCTTCCACGTAAATTCTGGTGTATCATGTTTATGTGGATGTCCATTATGCTCTGTTGATTTATACTGCTCATGATATATTGATGATGCAATGTTGATGATTTTTATGATTACACATTATGGTTAAATGTGATATATAAGTGATCATACTGATTCCCTCCCTCTCAGTATTCCAACAATTGGTATCATAGCGTGTCCTTCAAGAAACAATTTAACCACTAGAAGGATATCATGGAATACGCTAAGATTGGAGTACCAAGATTTGATGGTCAAAACTATGCATTTTGGAATAAAAGGATGCAATTTTTTTTACAAGTATAGGGATTTGATGTTTGGTAGTTGGTCGTTCAGAAGGTTCTAATTTCTCTACCTATGAGATTTGATCCTAAGATATCAACCCTGGAAGAAAGAATAAATCTTGACAGTTTGAGCATGGATGTGCTACATAGAATATTCATAGCTTATGAAATGAGGATAGAACAAGAGAACCCAATCATGAAGGAAGTAGCATTCAAAGCATCAAAGAAGACAAATAATAAAAACAAGCAAAAGTCAAAACCACATTTCCCCTGTAGCGATGATTCAAAGGAAGATGAAGAAGTGGCAAACTTCGTAAGAAAGTTAAAAATAGGAGCCAACAAGTACAGATATATACTTCCATTAAAATGTTTTAATTGTGATGGTATTGCTCATTTTTCTTCTAAATGTCCTTATGCTAAGAATAAAGGTACCGATGAAGAAGAATATGCTAAGAAGAAAAATAAAAGTAAAAAAGGAGACAAGAGAAGGAACAAAAAAATTTCTTCAAGAAAAGTTTCTACTCAAAGGAAGAAAACTCTTCATCATACAAGGATGATGATAGTGACAATGAATTAGAAAGAGTACTCTTCATGAAAGTAGAAGATGATGAAGAAGATTCCAAAGATTCTAAAGAATAAGGCGAAGTCGATCTCAAAGCAGAATTAATCAGTGCCTTAGAGGAACTAGGGAAATAAAGAAAGAAAATCAAGTCACTCAAGGTAGAGTTAAAGAAGAAAGAAGGATCTCAAAATTCCAACTGATAAGAAATCGAGCAGAT
Source organism: Picea sitchensis (assembly GCA_010110895.2). Lineage (NCBI taxonomy): Eukaryota > Viridiplantae > Streptophyta > Pinopsida > Pinales > Pinaceae > Picea > Picea sitchensis. The sequence goes on from SNQJ01S0002626.1 coordinate 269,506, forward strand.
AATCACGAAGTTAAAAATCTAGGTAGAAGAAGGTGGAAGGATTGAAAAAACACTTAGAAATCAGTTAGAATATAAGGAGAAGATGATTGAAAGTTTGGAAGCAGAAATAACCACCTTAAGAAAAAATATTTAGAAGAAATATATGCAGTAGAATAACACCAAAATATTGGATGAGATCATCAACAGTCAAAGGCCATGCTGTGACAAGTCTAGGCTAGGATATAACCAGATGAAGATTGAGAAAGGTTCAAGCTTCAAGCTTCAAGACAACAAAACATGAAGCAAAACAAAGCACCATGCATAAATAGTCATAGGTACTCAAGAATAAAATGATAGAGGAACTGGACCACCTAGAATATTTAGAACACATAACCAACAATCAACAACATCTCAAGAAGAAGAAGGCTTTAGAAGATCAACACCATTGAAAAGATCCCCTACATCCAGGTATCAAACTATTTTTCTTGGTTTATGCTATTTTTGTAACAATTTTGGTCACAAAGCTGCAAACTGTAGATCCTAGGCCAAGAACATAAGCAACTATTTAAACAACAATGATCTCAAAAAGTCACATGAAGCATAGAATAAAAAACACAACAGTTTTGGTTCACTAAGTAACGAAATAGAGTGCTACAAGTGAAACAATTTTGGACACATAGCCAAAGATTGTAGATTGACTGTTCCCCCAAAGGAACCAAAGCAAAATATCAACAATCATAAACAAGAACCACAAAGGACATGGAGAAGAAAGCAGGATCAATTCAACACTGAAGAATGCTCACTTTCTCTACAAGTGCAATGCAAGAAAAGTGGAAGTATGTTGACAATGGTTATTCAAAGCATATGACAGGTAACACGAACATGTTTTTGACCCTGAAGAAAGAATAAGATGGATTAGTTTCATTTGGAAATGATAACTCAATTGAAATATTAGGTAGAGGCACAGTCAAGCTTGGAAGTGAAGAGGCCAAGGAAGAAAATGTTCTATTGGTCGAAGGTACGAAGCACAATATTCTAAGTGTCAGTCAAATGTGTGATCAAGGACACAAAATTTTGTTTGACTCAGAAAAATGTAAGATAAGAAAAGAAGGATTAAAAAAATTGGTGGCTACAGCTAGAAGAACCTCAAACAACATATATGTCTTGAATGAGATTGGAAGGGAAAAATGTTATATAGGAAAGGAAAATGAGAGTTGGCTCTGGAAAAAAAGGATTGGTCACTTAAACTTTGATAACCTTGTCAAAATTAGCAGGAAGGAAGCAATGAAAGAAATGTCTGAGATCTCAAAGCCAACAAATACTCTGTGTGTTGAATTTTCATAAGAGATGATATTGTATATGAAAATGTGTTGTTACAATGATGAGTGTTCCATATATATAGAACATATGGTGACCATCCATGAAAGGATGCATCCCTTGGATAATATTTATATATATGAAACACTTATCATAAATAACTACTTATTTATGATATATATTTATACCTTATATAAATATATTATTATATTAATAATATTACATTAATAATATTGTTTAATAATTAATAATCATATTATTAATTATTAATCTAGTAGAATGTCTTTCCGATGCTGCCCAAACATCAACACTCCCTCTCACCGAGGGAGACATTCTACATTATGCCAAGATTACCTCTGAATATTACGTGTGGGTAGCTCTCAAATAGCTTCAACATGTCACCATGACATCAACTACCTCACAATGCATTTGTACCTCATCATGTGTACCCTTGTGACTTCACAACCAATGCATCCAAGTCCCATGGGTAGTTATCAAATAATTACAAAATGTCCCCATGACATCCACTACCCTGCAATGGATCAATACTTGATCATGTGCACCCTCGATCTCAGTGCCAACCCTTTTTCATGATAGATGAGATCCACCTGTCTCAGTGCCAACCTTTTTCATGCTGGATGAGAATACTCAGTGCCAGCCCTTTTCTGTGCTGGATTAGTCTGACCTGTCTCAGTGCCAACCCTTTTTCATGCTGAATGAGAACACTCAGTGCTAGCCCTTTTTCATGCTAGATGAGTTCCACCTGTCTCAGTGCCAACCCTTTTTAATGCTAGATGAGAACACTCAGTGCAGACCCTTTTTCATGTTGGATGAGAATGCTCAGTGCCAACCCTTTTTCATGCTGGATGAGTTCCACCTGTCTCAGTGCTAACCCTTTTTCATGATGGATGAGAACAATTAGTGCCAACCCTTTTTCATGCTGGATGAATTCCACCTATCTCAGTTCTAACCCTTTTTCATGCTGGATGACAACACTCAGTGCCAACCATTTTTCATGCTGGATGAGTTCCACCTGTCTTAGTGCCAACTCTTTTTCATTCTGGATGAGAACACTCCCTTTGTAGAGGGACCACACCAATCTTTTCCTTGAAGTACTCAAACTTCATTATCAAAAACAACTTGGTAAACAAGTCCGCAACCTGATCCTCTGTAGTCATGAAACTGGAGCCTCACTGCTCCCTTCTGCACCATATCCATGATATAGTAATATTTGATCTTGATATGATTCAACCTGTCATAGACCATGAGGTTCTCTGAAAACTTCATGCAACTCCGATTGTCACACCAAATGCATTTCACCTCTAGTCCAAGACCAAATAACCCAGACAATAGTTCTCGAAGCCACACTACTACTCCACATGCTGCCAAATACTCAGCTTCACCCGTACTGAGTACCACACATGACTGCTTCCTGCATCTAGTAGAGCCTCTTGCTCCTTACTATAGTAACCAACTCCCTCTGGAACTGACCATCTGAATCCCTCTCGAGAACTGAATATCAACTGGATCTTCATCCTGCCGACTTCATCAATTGTCCTCTAAAACAAGTTTTGTCATCCTCTTCTTGTAGGTCTTACCTACAAGTCAAATTCAGTTCAATAGTTATAAATTTATGAAGCCATACTACTTTGCAACTTACTATCACATACTCTACCTCAGATGTACTGAGTGCTACACACAACTGCTTTCTCCTGCTCCATGAAACCGTACTGGAGCCTAGAATGAAGCAATATGCCGAAGTACTTTTCTGATCAAGAATACTACCAACCCAATATGAATCCGAATATCCATATAACCCGAACTCATGGTCTATCACATACCTGAGACCATAATCCAATGTCCCCTTGTTGGGCATAGGCCCATTTTGGGAAAACAACTATTTTTGGAGAGAAAAGCATGAAGTGGAAAAAAGACAACTGGAAGGAAAGGCAACACGTGCGAGGGAAGCATGAAATGCACTCATACAAGGGAAACCTAACTACATTAGGATTAGGGTTTTTGCAAGAGATTGTAATGGCTGATAAGCCAAGAATATGCATAAGTAGTACCTAGGAGGTCTAGGGCAAGGAGGGAGAAGAAGGCTAGAGGCCGAGAGAGTACAAAGGTTGTAAAAATATTGTAAGAGTTGCAACATTTTGTAAGCTGGTGAGATAGAGGAGAGTCGAGCAACTTGATCCCAAGGGTTAGATCACAAGATGAGGGGCCTGATGCGATCCAGTTAGCTTCATAGGGATCATGAAGCCTGCTGAGATTGTAAGATCCGAGACTGTAAGTGCACGCGACACGATATATTGTTGAGATATAATAAAAGAGATTGAGAGCCCAATATTTTGTGGACGTAGCCCAGGAGGGGGTGAACCACGGTAGAACATGCATTATGTGACTAAATATTATGCATCTCCTTTGTTGTTAATGATTAAATGTTAGATAAATGAATGAAGCAATCAATTAGATTTGATATTTCATATGCATGAGTAAGAGTGACAGATTAATCAAGATAAGTTGAATGTTAGACTAAGTAAATAAAGGTTACATGGTACAATCACAAATCCCCACTCATTCCCAGGATGCAAGCATCTGAGTATTGCAACCACCCATAGAACTATCTCGGCTGAGACTACGCAGTGCACCCTGTGGCCGATAGTTTTAGAGGGATTTTGTTGGAAGCTTGTTAAACCTGAACCTATGTCAACTAATGACAGTAAAGTAATATTAGATTAGATAAAGGAATAGCCAACAAATGGTTTCGTTGCTAGTTGGAATAGAATGGGATTGAGTGAATGAGATCTGCTGAAGAAGCGTAAAAATAACGTCAGATCTGGTGACAAAACGTTAAAAATAATGAGAATATAAAAGGGGATGTTGAGACCGTGGAACCTGTTGGGGCTCAGAAATGTCCTATTCTCATCCACCTTTCCCTTCATCATTCTTCACATTTCATCGCCCCATTAACCTTTCATGATATCATTTCCATAAATATACTTGGGTTTCACCTTATTGTTCTCCACTTTATTCATTTTAGTATTTAAAAGAAACTTGTGATTAAATGTTAGAAAATCAACATGTTTTCATATATATCTCAAATGTGTGTGAGCTTTGTAATGTGTAGGAATATATGAAGGATTAATTCAAAGGAATTCTCGAATACTTCCTCCACCATTTCAATATTTGAGGAGATAATTCAATCCCATTCCAAGGAGAAGATCATGGAGATTTGGTTGGGATATCTTATCTAATATATATGAGAGATATGTGTGAGGATTTAAAGGGATTATATTTTGTAATAATGGAAATAGGTTGAGAGAATAGTGGATCTGTAATAATGAGATGGCTATCTTATCTTCAAGGCTCTCATGTATAAAAGAGAGTGTTCTCTCTTCATGAGAATTCAATTAGGATGTAATTAGAATCAGAGTAGTCATTAGGATTCAAAAGAGAAAGGGATTCTTAGCTTTGATTCATATTCTTTAATTGTTATGCTTTCATGATTGTCATTTGATTATTGTTATGTAATTCAAGATAGATTTATTGTGTGAGCTCACATATGTTATTTGTCGTTAACTCTTCACATGTTGTATTTATTTTCCTTTATGCAATTTCCTACTTTCCTAGATTAATGTTTCCTGCTTTCCTAGATTAGTTTCATTTCAGCAATTTAGATTAGATTACTTCTACTTTAGTCCTGCATATATAGTGTGTGTTCTTCGTAAGCCTATGAACCTCGAATTGACAAATTAAATGGTTGGGCAAATACTACAACGGAAGTAAACGACAATATTTCCGCCTAACATTTTGGCGCCATTGCTGGGGAAGCACAATGGATTGAGGTATTAGTTTCTTTTTCATTTCAATTCATGCAAGTGTGATTAGACATGATCCTAACTCCGAGGTGACATACGGGTAAGGACATGTAGGGTAGTGTAAATTTCAATTCAAGCAAGTGTTGTAGTTTAAATTTCTTTTTCATGCAAGTGTGATTAACATGCTCCTAACTCTGAGGTGACATATGGGTAAGGACATGTAGGGTAGTGTAAATTTCAATTCCGCAAGATTAGTTTAAATTTTTGCAAGTGTGATCTACCTGTGTTGGTTCTAGGGGTCTTAACAACTACTTGAATGGAGACTGCTCATGTTCTCCCTGACCAACTATCAGGAACATTTTAATTTCTGCAATTGTAAAGAGTAATTTTTTTTTATGTTTTAGCAAGAGTGTTTTTTTTTTTAAAGTTTTTCATTTTGATTTGGGTGCTGTAAGAATCCTTCTTTTTAACATGATTTAACAATGAGTGTTACCTTGGAACTACTCACTCAGATCCTGGAAGATGTTGGGATCTCCTCTTCCTTGGAAGAGGAGATCTTGACAAGGATTAAAGATTCAAATACTCCTCCAAGAATAGATGAAGATTTGACATCTGAAGACTCCTATGCTTTTGATGACGAACAATCATTTGAGCAGGAGATTGAGGAAGATGAAGAGGAGTTATAGCAAGATCCGAGCGAGGAAAAATGCGCCTATGAAAGAATTATCGAGCAATGGTTCCAGGTGAGTACTCGTTTAGATAAATTTCATTTTTATTTAGTTAGTTTTCCGTTACAACAACAAAATTTGTTTATCCATGTAAATTTCTATCTTTCATTTGAAAAATTGCCACTGAACATATTGTTGTTACTATTGCGTGCTTGGCTCCACTGGAATTTTGCCTACATGTAACCAATTTTTAATTCTAATTAGCATAGAGTAGGTAGGCTAATGAATAAAACAACGTTTTTGCTCTATTTTTTTTTAATAAGTATGCTCTCCTCCGCGCTTCGTGCGATCACGAGGATCAGAAAATAGGATGCCTAATTGATTTCAAGAATGACTGTTTTTTTTTTCTTCCATCCTTTGACCTGCAAATAAACACACAAAAAAAATAAATAAAAATAGACGAATAAAACAAAACTAAATTTTAAAAGCTGTTACAGCATGCTGAAACAGTGAAATTTTTACATGCTGAAACAATGAAATTTTGGCATGCTATTACAACATGCTAAAACAGTGAAATTTTTACATGTTGAACAATGAAATTTTTGTATGCTGAAACAATGAAGTTTTTTTAAATGCTGAGATAGTCGTTGTTACAACAAAATTTTATATGCTGAAACAATGAATTTTTTTTTTTTTTTTTACATGCTAAAACAGTGAAATTTTGACATACTGTTACAACATGTTGAAATAGTGAAATTTTTATTACATGCTGCAACAATGAAATTTTTACATGCTAAGACAGTCGCTGAAACAATGAAATTCTACATGCTGTTTGAGTGAAAATTTTTCTATGCTGAAACAGTGAAATTTTTACATGCTGAGACAGTCACTGTTACAGTGAAATTTTACATGCTGTCACAACAACTTGTTACAGCGAAAATTTTTCATGTTGTTACAACGAAGTCTTTCATGCTGATACAGTGAATTTTACTTGCTGAAACAATGACGTTTTTGTTGTAACAAAGATTGAATAAATTTTCATTTCTTGGTTTGTGTTGCCGCAACATCCCTTGAATTACAACCTGCAAAACAAACAAATGAATCAATCCTGTCATTAGTCTTCTCCTGCATCCACGTAGCAAGAAAATGAATTCAATGGTTTACTGCTCCACCTTCTCATCTCCAATAAATCAGCATTCAGGCTTGAATTCTCTTTGTATCTTTTCAATAATAGGAAAGCTCGAAATTTCTCTAGATAATTTTAGAATTTGATTCGGGATTCATATCTATAATTGGACTATGCTGTTAATGGAGAAATATGGGCCAATTTCCATTACCTATATCTCCATAGTTTAGTTATCGATAGTCCACAAATTCTTTCAAATCGAATCAAAACCAATTTCTTAAAAAAAAAGGATGATTACTTGGGTTGCCTATTATTGGAAACTCTGTATTAATAAACAACTAGTACGTGTCCCTCCAATCACGCTTCACGATGATCGTATATACTTTCAGATTTGAGATTAATCGGTTGTTTGTTGATGTGGCATCCGGGAGAGATGGAAATCAGGGGTATCGTATCGAAATGCGTCATAGATTATGCATGTTCAAACAGTCCAGATCCTGAAGCAACTGGACCATGCCTGTCCACTGCACGCTACAAGAACGCAAAATCGTTATAACGAATAGCTGAAAATAAGCATTAATATGTAGCTAAGATCAATCAATTGGTTGATTCATTCGTGAAATACATTGATAGAAGTTTTGATGATTTATAATTTAGACAGGGATGCAACAATAGTTTATTCTAGTCGAGATCTCCATCGTGATCTTGAGACCCAACTCACATATGCAATGAGAAACTCTCGATCTAAAATTTTTCGTCAATTAATGTCCATTTACAGACAGACAACTTCGAGTGCATTTTGCGAGAAAACAGTGACAAATTTAAAAAATCCGGGACATGGGTTTTGTGTAGAATGGTCTTATTTAGTTGACTCGCAAGTGGTTTTTAAAATTTTTTCTTGGTTCAAGAGTAGTTTTTGTTTTTCTGAACGTGACAGAGCCATATTTCGGGGATGGCCGATTTTCCAACGGAGGCCTGGGTGTTTTGATTTTGATGGAACTTGGATGTTCAATTATGGAGTTGGTTGTATCTAACAAATCATTGCAATCAGAACCAATTGCTGTACCAAAATGGTTTGCAACATCTGCATTTGGTTTGATGTATTTATTTACTCTCAACATCCATGATCGATGTGTTTTTGCATGAAGCATGTTTCTTTATTTGGATCGATGTTTGTATTTGCTTACAGGTTGTTATTTGTTGCAGAGAATTGTATGCTCTAAAAAGATTCAATATATTTGATGATGTACATGAGCCTGATTTGCAGATTTGGTGCAATTAATTACGGTTGGAAGGCTTGAGCCGTGACAGAATGGAACAACCAAGGAAGGATGAAACAATTTTCATGATATATTTATGCTCTTGGTATCTCTGATCAATGTGTTTTGCAGGCAACATGTTTCTATTATGATTCGGTAACGAATGACCAGGGATGTAGCTCATAATTTTAATTTTGAGTGTTTTTGCCATTTCCTTTTATTTCGGGTGTGTTATAAAAATAAAAAAATAAAAATGTAAAATCATGATTTCGTTTGTTTTTATGGAGAGAAAAACAAACAAAAAAATTATAAAACTATAAAAATAACGAAAAACATTATATAAAAAAAAAAAAAAACAAACATTGTCAAAAATTGCAAATGGACATCTATTTCCTGAAAACGATAATCAAAATATGTTTTTACGCTTAACGTTAATTCGTTTTCTTGAGTCACTTCACAAAGCAGTCAATAACGAACCCAAGTGCGCAGGCAACAGGTACAAACACACATTTTATTTTTCCTTTTCCGCATTCATATTTCTTCCTGCATGTTATGTTTTCTTTTTCGAACTTCTCACACGTCTTGTTACAGGATTAGTACTCACATTTTTTTTCAGGTTTGAAGGCGATTGCTTCTACTGTTGCAGTGCTTTTTCAAGAATCACACAACTTTTGATAAACATGCTTTGATAGACCGCTTGAAGGCGCTGTTACTCATCATAAACATCATAAACGCTTGCTGTCACACATAATTTTTTTACACATACTGATGTTTGCTGTTACATGACACACATTCCTAAAAACACCATTTTTCATTATGACTTCTTGCCTCGCATTACTCATTCAAAGAAAATTGGTCATCCATGTCTTGAATCCCATTTTCCATTGCCTTATCCTTCACGACTTCATGTATGCCTACCTTTCTGAGTTGCATACATTCCTTTATCCTTTTTCAGTTCATTTTTTCCTTCTTTTTCCCTTCCAGTTTGCCTTACGAATAAAACCATTCAACTCCCTTTCCCTGACTACATTGCCTTGCCATAAACACTGTTACTACTGAGATATTTCCATTTATAGTCCTACCAAATATTTTTGTACAAACTCGCGTTGACTGATGTGGGATTCCTTAAGGCCCACCTTTCAACAAGTCTTGCCCCATTGACCTCAACACCTTATCTAGGATATAGACTAGAGTCCAATTTGAGTACCTGGAGGCCTCCATGCCTTAATGGCAAGTTCTCTCACTAACAATCATGGGAATACATCAATGTCCCTTGATCGTCAGATCTTGCAAGTGGCTCGACATCAACACATCTATTCGCACTTTGCCAGATGTACTTGGGTACCTTGGCACTCATTGACATCAATGGTGAGTTGCGTCGCATTGGTTAACAACATTCATCATTGGTCGGTAATCCAATGACTTCTTTTCATGCTTGACATCGACACATTCATTCGCATGATTAGAATTGTACCATCAGGTTTAGCAGCGGGTGAAGACTATACATTTTTCATGACTCTATCAACAATTACAGTAGCATGAATTCAGCCATATGAGACTACTGTAGTTCCACTTTCACACTTTCTCTTTTCCATGATTCATTCAACAACAGTTCAGCTTCCTCCACTTCACATTCTCTGATCCAGCAGACAACAATCGCAACTACAACAATAGTCACTTTCCATATGATCCTGCAGCAGTGACATCTTCCATGACCTAGCAGCCGCATCAACCATATTCCTATTGCATAGTTCATCAAAATGTTGGGTAAGTGGAGNGTTTAGCAGCGGGTGAAGACTATACATTTTTCATGACTCTATCAACAATTACAGTAGCATGAATTCAGCCATATGAGACTACTGTAGTTCCACTTTCACACTTTCTCTTTTCCATGATTCATTCAACAACAGTTCAGCTTCCTCCACTTCACATTCTCTGATCCAGCAGACAACAGTCGCAACTACAACAATAGTCACTTTCCATATGATCCTGCAGCAGTGACATCTTCCATGACCTAGCAGCTGCATCAGCCATATTCCTATTGCATAGTTCATCAAAATGTTGGGTAAGTGGAGGTATGTTATTTTCTAAACTTTAATCATGTAATTCCTCAACTGCTAGCAATGAATAATTTGGAAAATTCCCTGATCCAGTTCCCTTTCCTTTTCACTTCTATGACTTATGCCACATTGCATGAGGACATGCAACAAGTTAAGTTGGGGGGTACGAGACTCTATTCACTATCGTGACTCCACTTTTCCACTACCATCATTCCATTTTTCGTCTCATTTACCATTTGTGAACATTTCTTTTCCAACGATACTCTGTTGCACTTTACTTCATAGGCACTAATATACAAAACAAAAGAAAGGGCTTTCTTATACTCAGTGATGTTTTCCTTATGCACATTGATAGCATACATTTTCCAGTAAAAATATGGGCAAATTATTATCATAACAACAAGAGAACAAGTAACGAAATGAATGTTGTTAGCACAAGAACCAACATACTTTATATTCATGGTTGTCACACAAGAACCAACCATAAGAAAATGTCAGCTGTTACTGGAAACTAAAAATATGGGCAAATTATTATCATAACAACAAAAGAACAAGTAACTAAATGAATGTTATTAACACAAGAACCAACATTCTTTGTATTCATGGTTGTCACACAAGGACCAACCATAAGAAAATGTCAGTTTTTACTCATGTAAATCCCATCCTGGAAAACATTCATTATCATTACTCAAAGCCAACATTCACATGCCAAAATTTCTTGAAAAGATCCATGCAGGGTTGCATGAGGACATGCAACAAGTTAAGTTGGGGGGTATGTTGGGGCTCAGAAATGTTTTATTCTCATCCACCTTTCCCTTCATCATTCTTCACATTTCATCGCCCCATTAACCTTTCATGATATCATTTCCATAAATATACTTGGGTTTTACCTTATTGTTCTCCACTTTATTCATTTTAGTATTTAAAAGGAATTTGTGATTAAATGTTAGAAAATCAATATGTTTTCATATATATCTCAAATGTGTGTGAGCTTTGTAATGTGTAGGAATATAT
>SNQJ01S0002626.1:288292-315088 GCA_010110895.2 Picea sitchensis
GTTGACTAATCCAAAACTAGGCATGTGAGACTAAAGAAAAGTTTGATGAAAATGCTAGTATCTTGTTGTTAAAGTTAAGGAAGGTTTGCAGGAATGTGATCATATACACTAGGTCTACTACAAAGCTACAAATCATATTTGGATGATGAAATTGATGAGGGATTTTTGTTGAGGTACATGGTTGAGACAAGTAGTTGATGAGTTGGCACATACATGAGGTGTATAGTTGATGATGTTGGTACATATTGATGAGTCATAGTTTATGATTAGTTGACACATGATTTGTATATACTTGGTACATGGTTCGATGCACTTTTTTATGGTATAGGTTGATTACAGGTTGGTGCATGGTTGATGCACTTGTTTATGGTACAGGTTGATTACAGGTTGAGGTACAGGTTGATGCATGGTTCATATTTATTGGTACATGTTTACAACGATATATCTCATAGTGATAGTGTGACAATGGTTCCATCATTCTACTTCTACTTCAGGGTGGTAGGACGGGGCAAGGACAGGTGGTTGTAGCCACCTTCCAGTTGTAGCCGGAGAACATAAGGGGTTGTAGCCTCCTTTTGGTTGTAGCTAGAGAATTGAGGAGTTGGGGCTTCCCTCAGGTTGTAGCCTGAGAAACTAGGGGGTTGGAGCCTCCTTCTAGTTGCAGCTGGAAAATAAAGGAAGTTGGTGCTTCCAAAGAATGTAATTCTTCAAGACATATAAGAAAAAACATTTCGTGGTTTTCTCCCGATTTGGGTTTCCACGTAAAATACTAGTGTACTATGTATGTGTGTGATTGTTTATTTCTTACTGCTCATTATTGGATAATAGTTCTACATTGATATAACATTTGAAGAAAAAGGATTATAATTACGATATTACTGATTCACCCCCCCTCTTAGTAATCCAACAACCTGCGCAACATTCAAATGACATAAGTTGAAGGTGAAATATAGGTGGAAGGTCCAACTCTGGAATCAGAAGTGTTTGCTGCGCCGATCAAGGTGAAGAAATTCAACATTGGGACAACTGAGAATCCCAAAATGGACAACATTGGAGACTACTGGGATGAACAAACAATAGAAAGCATAACATAGTTATTACACAAGTACAATGACCTATTCCAAACAACGTTCACAGAAATGAAAGGCATAGCAGGAGAGCTAGGTGAGATGAAGATACCTCTCAAACCTGAGGCAAGACCAGTCAGACAAATACCCTTACAGACTAAACCCAATATATAAGCAGAAAGTAAAAACAAAAATTGACATAATGTTGGAGGCTGGAATCATAGAACTAGTGGAGGAATCTAAATGGGTAAGCCCTATGGTAGTTCAAGAGAAATTCAACATTGGGACAACTGAGAATCCCAAAATGGCCAACATTGGAGACTACTGGGATGAGCAAACAATAGAAATCATAATAGAGTTATTACACGCGTACAATGACCTATTCCCAACAACGTTCACAGAAATGAAAGGCATAACAAGAGAGCTAGGTGAGATGAAGATACCTCTCAAACCTAAGGCAAGACCAGTCAGACAAAGACCCTACATACTAAACCCAATATATAAGAAGAAAGTAAAAGAAGAAATTGACAGAATGTTGGAGGCTGGAATCATAGAACTAGTGGAGGAATCTGAATGGGTAAGCCCTATGGTAGTTCAAGAGAAGAAGCATGGAGGGATAAGGATATGTTTCGACATGAGGAAGCTGAATGATGCTTGCCTACATGACCCTTTCCCTACCCCTTTCACAGATGAGGTATTAGAGAATGTAGGAGGCCATGAAGAATACTCATTCATAGATGGATTCTTAGGCTACCATCAGATCAATATAGCCCCAAAAGACATGTAAAAGACCACTTTTTCCACATAATGGGGATCCTACCAGTACACAGTCATACCTTTTGGACTCAAGAATGCACCAACAATATTATCAAGAGTAGTCATAGCTGCATTCAAAGAATTAATCCATCAGTTTTTAGAGGTATATCTGGATGATTGGACATCCTACAGTCTGTTGAAAGACCATGTAGAGGTATTAAGGCTGATGTTGGAAAGATGCAGGCAGTGTCAGATCAAATTAAATATCAATAAGTGCATCTTTGGGACACCTTTTGGGATATTATTGGGCCATATAGTGTGCAAACAAGGATTTCTAGTAGATACTACAAAGATTGCAGTGATTGTCAATTTACCACCACCAAAATCAGTATGTCAGTTGAGAGAAACATTGGGACACACATGCTACTACATGAAATTCATAAAAGGGTATGCGTAGATCATTGCGCCAATGGAGAAACTGTTGAGGAAAGATAGTAAATTTCAGTGGAATGAGGAATGCCAACGAGGATTGGACACTCTAAAAGAGAAGATGGTAACAACACCAATACTAGTATTCCCAGATTGGTAAAAGACATTTCATGTGCATGTAGATGCATCAGCTATAACACTTGGAGTTATTCTGGTGCAACCAGGAATAGGGGAATTGGACCATCCTATAGCATTTGCTAGCAGAAAACTGTTAGAGTTAGAGCATAATTACAATACGACAGAAAGATAAGGCATAACTATGGTATATGTACTTCAGAAGTTCATACATTACTTACTGGGCAAACACTTCAAGATATTTACAAATCATTCAGCTCTCAAATACCTAGTCAACAAGCCAGTGTTGGGATGGAAAATTTGTAGATGGTTACTGCTGTTCCAGGAATTTGACCTTGAAGTAATAGTCAAACCAAGGAAGTTGAATGTAGGACCTGATCACCTGTCAAGGATCACCAATGGAGAGGAGCCTACGAATCTAGAGGACAACTTCCCTGATGCACAATTATTTTCAGTCCAAGTAGCTGATGAATATTTTGCTGACATCATTCAATACTTGAGTACATGGACCGCGCCATAAGAATTCAACAACGCGCATAAGACACATCTGGTAGTCAGAGCTGCAGACCATCAATTGATTGCAGGACACTTATACAAGATGGGCATAGACTGCATTTTTGAGAATATGTGTACTAGGACATGAGAGGCCTAGGATTCTAGTGGAGGCCCATGAGGGAATATCTAGAGGAAATTATGCAGGAAAAGCTAACGCAAAAAAGGTATTGTGTGTAGGAATATGGTGGCCGAACATTCACATAGATGCAAAGGACTACTGCTAGAGATGTGATGTATGTCAGAGGGTTGGCAAACCTAAAAGATGGGAAAATATACCCCTAAGACCACAAGTAAACTTGCATGTATTCAAAAAATTGGCAACAGACTTTGTGGGACCAATTAACCCACCAAAAAAGAGGTCAGGAGCAAGGTATATTATTACTACGAAAAAATACTTAACAAGATGGGAAGAAGCAACACCGGTTAAAGATTATAGTGTAGAGATAGTAGCACACTTCCTGTTTGAGCAAGTGATCAGTAGATTTGGATGCCCAAGGATTTTGATGAGTGACCAAGGCACTCACTTCATCAATAGTACCATCAAGACTATGACTAAGGAGTTTGAAGTCTATCACCAAAAGAGTACACCATATCACCCTCAAGCAAATGGAACAATGTAAGCCTTTAATAAGATCCTAGAGAATGCACTTACAAAGATCTGCAATGTCAACATGGTTGATTGGGACTTGAAGATACCAATAGTATTATGGGCATACATGACTACATGAAAATTTTTGATAGGGCATACACCATTCAAGTTGGTGTATGGACAAGAAGCAATGGTGCCTTTATAATTTTTGGTACCTAGTATGCGTATGTATAAACCTTCCAGATGCTTCACCCAGGGAATCCCCCAAGAAAACAATGAAATAATTATTTTTAAGAAAAGGGGTACCCACAAGAATAATGGCAATGAATGCTTAAAGGGTTAGTTGGAGGATAGGAGGTATCATCACGAGCCAACCTATCATGATCATGGATATCTAGTGGTATAAAATTACCATCATATGGTCACCAAGACAGGGTAATGGCTCTTAGTTGCATGGATGAGAGAAAGGGGGTCTCATCATGAGCCAAAATTCTCATTTCCACTAGGTATTTGTGAGTGACAATATCATTATCTAGACACCATTCTAGGACAATGGCCTTCAACTTGTCCTTAGATTTATGAAATAAACAAAGAATGGAAAAACAATGGGATTGGAAAAATTGCATTGCAAATGAAGGTGCCATACACCCTCTATAAAGGAACCCATGAATGGGACACTACAACCCCTTTTATGTCATGAACCCCATGCCAATTGAGTCTTGATCCCTAACCACTTCATCCAATTTACATGGCTTAGGGTAGATATTTCCCTAACTCCTTGACTTAGGGAAAGATCTACCCAATAGGACACCTCATCAACCCTCCCATATCCAAGCTTGGAAAGTCACATAATATCTTTGAGAACTTAATTGTTTGAGAGGGTAATGTTTGATGCACATGATTAGGTGGCTCATTTATTGACTTGATTTACTTATCATGATATTTTTAGTTGAGATCCTTTGAGGGCATGTTTATTGGTCTTCGCAGGACCTAGTTGGTGGACAATTTTGGAGGAACAAGCCTAGCATGGGCTTCCATGGGGCTTGAAGCCCAGAGGTGGATGCCAAGGGATCGCATGCTGGATGAGAGAGACATACCTTCATAGGCTTGTAAGACATTGTGTACGACATAACCTAGACCTCACATGCCAGACATTTTTCCTAGGAGAGGCAAACGTCACCTTGGAGGGCTAGGGTTTGGTGGTGAGGTTATCATTCATTGGCACACAGATAGTTTGAGGATAATGAGGCTTTTACTATGAATAAATTGACTTGGATGATTGAAATGTGTCTTTGGGAAGCCTAACTACACTCCTCCAACACCAACGACTTGCTCCTAGTACCAAAACGTCCCCTAAAGGGGTGACGTCACCTTAAGTTAGGGTTTCTTTTCGTGTAAAAGTAAATTTTAAGTGAATTGTTTAATATTGTTTTGTAAAAGGGGAAAAATTAGGGTTTTAGACCCCTAGTATTGTGGTTTACCCTAAAATTATGTGGACAAACTATTTTGGAGACATTTTGTATAAATAAAGATCATAAGATCTCATTTAAAAAACATAACTCTCCAATTGTGAGTAGTATTGTACTAAATGTTTTGCTATATTTGGATAGTTCTCTCTCTTTTGCTCTTGTTTATGGATATCTCTTGGATTATTGGTTGATGGAAGTGATGTGCTAGCCTTGCAAGGATATTATCTTGCTATTATGGTGGTTTGTCTTAGATTTTTCCTTGAATTGGTAAGGTTTTTACATTGTTGCTATCATTTGTTGTTCAAGTCAAGGTTATTTGCTAGAGCTAGGTGGGAAGTATAAGGGAATACACCCCCACCTTAGTCTCCATCACTTTATTCTTGCATGTTATTGGTTTAACAAGGGTTTTCTAAGAGAAGTATAAGGGCATACACCCTCTTAGCCTAAACCCTAGCTAAAGATACTTTCCTTGGGGAGAAAGAGGATTTACACCCCTAAGGAAGTAGTACCTCTAGCTCATTTTTTGCTTGACTCCATTAACCCAATTATTGAAGGCACTAGTCATTTACTTGTTGCACTGTAGAAATAAATTTATGCCTTGGTAAACGTACAAATTTCAAGTTTTAAAGTTGTCTCTTTGGCAAAGTGTTCCTTGAGACTTTGGCTCCCTTGCCTCATTGAGGCGTCCCCTTTCAACCACAAATTATTGATTCCGTTAAAAAAATAACCTACAGCCATTAGGGCTGCAAAAAACTAACATTCTAACGCTTAATAACTCCTAAACTAACCCTAGGATTTATCCCTAACTTTACCCTATATCTCTACTAAGACTAGCGCACCTATTTGGCTAGTTAGAGGTGGTTTCTAGTGGCTATTTTTTCTACTGTTAAGCTTGGTTTGATACAGCCCTAAGGCTGATAAATTTACTGTAGAAAACTTTTGTTTCAACCTTACTTTTTGTGCTAAAGTTATTTCTTAATCATTGGTGAGTTGAGCTATCTTTCACTAGCTTTCCTCTTGTCTATTTTATCATATGCTTAGCACTTATATTTCAGCCTTTGTTATATTTATTGAGCTAATGTATATCATTTATCTTTGCTGCAATTAGGGAAAACAAGATTAACTTTCTTGTAAAACTAACATATTACATTATATGCATTTTTTTCCTTGTGTCGTGGGCATGTATTCACACTTGGCAGGTCACCCAACTCATTTGGTAACCCTTGAAACTTCCAATGACACTTTCCCAAGCCCTTCATACCACTTAAAATTCACCTCTAGGTAAATCCATTCATACTTATCATTTTCCATCTCATTTCCCCCCTAGTGTCACCGAGATTCCCCCCTTGAGGTGACTACCTCACCTTTAAAGTGACAGGGACACCTTATAAGGTGACAATGGGTAGCTTCCCTCCTAGTTGTCACCAATTGGTGGTTGGGTAAGGATTTACCCTGTTGGAACACTTATATTTTTCTAAGATTTTGGAACTTAAAATATATTTTCATTTCTAGTTAACATAGGACTAAAACGCATTTGATTCTCATCGTTGAAGAAGCCTTCCATGTAATCAAACGATCCCACTCTCTTTGGAGTTATGAAGCTGCCTACTCTTTAAAAATTCAAACCCTTAGAGACTACTTCAAAGTTCTAGGATTCAGAGTTTCACATTTCAATCATGTTAACATGTCGCACCTTCAAAACCCCAAGACACGAAAAGTGTTCGACAGATCCTAGTCACCATACATGTGTACTTTCCTAAGTTTTAACACCTCATTACCAGTAGTGGCCTGTCGAAGCGCCCATAAAGATAATTTTGCCAACACGCGAAATGATAATTACCTAAATTCTAAGCTTCAATTAAAAATCAAATAGTAATTTCACACTTTCGGAGTTCGGGCATTTGCCATATATCATATTCTAAGTTTACGAAACCCGAACTCCCAAAATTCCTTAAGCGTTAAGCATAGTTAATTAAATATTAAAGACAATTAGCAAATAATTAATCCTTGCGCGATTTCGAGTTTTGGAAATCATATATTGAGCTATTATAGGATATCCCGAGGGCCGAAAGATAAAAAATAATTAAGGTTAAATGTGATTAGTTAATGGGCTAAACACTATTATCTCATGTTATTTTTTTTCGTTAAATCGTAGTTCGGGTAAATTCAAATGTTATCTATCAAACCTCCCAATCGCGAACCACCAGACATTAATGACATTAATAATCAATCTACGACAATGATTTCAAATGAGATCTCAGATCATCGCCTAAATATTTTCGTTAAGGAAATTGAATGCGTCGTCAGTAAAGGTATTCGTAACTGGACACACTTAAGGAAAAATGATATTGAGGTTTGATATTCCATTTGCGTTTTCATAGAGCAACAAGATTTAGCAACCTAAGAAGTTTACGCGTTTCTCTGTGATAGGTAACACAGTTCTGAATTTACTACTATAATGGCTCCGCGGAAAATGGTTAAAGTGATTGGTGAGAGCTCAATCTAGAACACAGATGTCCTCTTAGACACATTGTCAAGAGCTGTAGATACTGTGAAAACCTGGACATAGATATTTGATATCCTACAATATGAGCTGATCAACTGTCCAAAAGAGTCAGAATAAGAGGTGACCGAAACTCAAGCGACAAATCTCAAATACATATCCCAATCAGAGCTGCATAAAATAACCACGCGACCGAGGCTCATGCCATATAACGACATGATAGGCTAGGCCCTAGAGAATGTTGACGTGTCGACTAGGAGCATCTACAATTCACAGAAAATTGTTGTTGGATCTTTCCGACCAGAACATATACAGGTGATGTACAAATTATCCCCACCATTCAAACACAGTTATAATTCTTCTTTCTTAAAAGAGTTCGATGAAGAAGACTACACACAAGGTGTAAATAATTACCTTGACTTGATCAAGGACTGGTGGGCATGCCCTGAGAAATTCAGAGTAGACACCCATGACATATATGCCATTGCATCATTAGACACTCATATGATGTATGTGGCCATGATGCTATGTAGAATTTTCAGGAAATAAACTCTGCTCACTTCCTGTTATCATGGGTACTGATCATGCATGAAGTTGCAGAGGGTTTTTCTTTCAATTGGGCCAAAATATTATCGGACAATTTGGCCAAGGAAATCACAGAATATCAGTCATTGAAATCCAAAGGATGACCTACCCCATTTTACATGTCAACATACCTTATGGATGCCATTTGTTTTATGACGCAATTTCCTTTGATGGGCTGGAGATGGACTCCAAACAACGCTGAACCAATACATTTATATCATTCCAACCTTTGGGAGGATAAATCAAAGGATTTCTTCTACGAAATCTATAACTATGTGGTGGTGCTAATGCATATCACTATATATAGTTTCCCACCTCCCAAGATTTCAGACCAGATAGTGGCCAACCTGGGAAAAACAACGGATTGGTACATTGAGGAACACTTCTCTTACATCAGGGTTTTTGGATGTTTTGTTCCTCCACATGCCTTACCGATGTTTCTACCAGATCGATTGCTGTGCCGAGAGTTAGCACATCAAACTGTGCTAGGAGGAATCAGTAAAGAGCTAAAGGCAGTGCAAAAAAAGGTGTGTCCCACCTTTCCTTTGCATGTTGGTACTTTCTCATTGTTATATTTCGACCACTCAAAGGTAGAGGCTGTGGCCCTAAAGGACATTAAGATTGTAAACATTTAATTCAAGAAACACTATCCCCAGAAGATCGTGGGGAATCATATAGATCTTTACAATATAAAGAGATACGAGCATGAAGATTCCTCATAGGATGAGGTATTCTGAGGAGAAAGATCTTATCAGGAAGTATTGAGCTGAGTCCATACTCTGGCTCCAGACAAATTAGATGAGTTCTATAATTTTCAGAGACACCGAAGAAATAGTCTGTTGAAAGTATTACAAGGAGAAGTCCCGACATCTCTAGCCACAAAGGAGGTTGGGACCCAGAATTTAGAAACAAGAAGTTCCACTGGACAAGACATTCAGGAAAATTTGGAGAAAAAAGAGGTTGTGACACATAAAGCAAGTATTGCATCATCAAATCCACCAGATGATCAAACTAAAGCTCAAGCCGAAGATTTCATAAAAAAAGGTGAAGATAAATCACTGTCCACACCAGAAAAATCGGCTACAAACACAGTAGGGCAATAACCATCCATTGAGATAGGAAGCCCTATCAAATGGGTCACACCTTTATAGTCCATTAGGGGGAACCCAAATGTTGAAGTCATTTTTATAGAGGATCTTACTCCTATTTCGGTTGAAGAAATGACCCCTTCCAACTTCTTATACAACAAGAAGAGGAGGGTTGTAGTAAAAAGGGAAATTCACCAAAGGGAGGGTTCAACTATCAAGAGGCACATAGTGATATATGATGGTAAGGCCTTAGAGGAGAGGGAATTTTATATGGAAGTGGCATGCACATTGGGAGCTTTTTCCACAACAAATAAATGCTCCATTGAGAATCTAACATAACAACCAAAGAAGAAGGATCTGTTGATGAAACAACTGCAAAACCAAATAAAGAATGTGGAATAGAATGTGAGAAATGAGATTACTAAGGGTTTTGAGTAGATCAGAGTCTATGACAAACAAGAAATTCAACAACTAAAAATTAGTCTTGATGAAATGCATAAAAATTCATAGGCAAGCAAAGAATTGGCCATTCAACAGGGAGAGTTGGTCAAACAACTGTAGGCTAAAATAAAATTGACCGAGAACACAACAGTGGATATGGTGATTTTCCAAGCCCAGGCATTTGAGGTGCACGAGAAGTTGGAATCAACCCAACAAAACCTCTTGGATAAAGTAGAAGCTGTTCAAAACTATTATCAAATGGATGATCATTCTTTAAATAACATTCACCTATAGGAGAGAGAGGCCATTGCAACTCGATTTACATTCCAGGAGGATGTCTTATCAACAACAAAGGATGAAGTAGCTAGGGCCACTAGATTGTCTCTTTCAGAGCAAACTCGAGGTGATATAATATTGAAAACCTGGGAGACCAATTTAGTTGAAAGTAAAAGGTTAGCCTGGGAAGTGAAGAAAGATTGTGAAGAAGCATGTTCCTCACTTGACAAGGAGTCACTAGAAATTGCAAGAGATAGTATCTCTGAATCCCTGGGGAAAATTGATATAGAAAAAAATCAACTTGATTCCAAGACAAGCATGGAAGAAGCCCGTGCCGAAATCTTGCAATTGGAACAAATTGACATTATCCAGATTAATAAGTGGATAGTCAATCCTAGTCTGTGGATACAATCTATATATTTAGAATCCAGGAGAATGAAAAACATGCTACCTCACATAGAAAATAAGTTATATACTTGTGAGGAGAATGACACAACAAAGCCTTCTAGGTTGGTGGTGCATTTCGTAGGCAGATGTGTTCAGTGTGTCGAGCAAGGAAAAACCAACACATCTGGGAACAAATGAGACAATGTGTGCATACCATTTACACAGATCATGATTAGAGGCCAGCTATTTCTTATCTAGAGGACATGAAGAAGAAACGTCTTTGCCAACAGGCGAAGAGACAGAGAAGATGCAAATGAAACTCTTAAAATTTCACATATTCTAATATTTATGGTTTTTGAATTATGAGAATTCCAACCGCTTAGGGTTGAGAACATTTTTGTATAAATACATAGTTTGAAGACTTAACAAAGGCTGCTTCTTGCCAGATGTAATAAGAAAAACTCTCCTTTTGTGAGAATAAATACAAGTGCAGACGAAGATTCCAATTTTTGTGCAGTTTAAGTTATGTTTTTCTCCTGTATCTCATATTTCTAGTTTCTTTATGTCATTCCTTGATAAGTGAGTGGTTGCAATTTAGTACTACTGCTACCGTGGTCACATTTTATCGGTTGTTTTATAAAAAAAATATTTTTCCTTTGTATTTTCTATAAGTAAAAACAAGACCTGTGAGTTACTTGGATATCTCTATCTCATATCCTTTCAAGGGTGCAATCTTTATTTTCTTCTACTGTGAACAAGATAAGATTCATCTCGCATTGATGCCTCATTTTTTTTTAACAATTTTGTAAGTTTCCCTCATATCACATGATTTTATAAATCGACTGAGACGAGAAATTATGACCTCTATCCTGTTTTGTCATTATTTTCATTTGAGGATTAATTCTTATATAACTAACGGAAGAAAAATCACCTTTCAAAAAATTTCCTTTATATTCTTGATGCCTGACATTATTCTTTAATCTTTAGGTTTAATCTCAGGAACAACATCCTTTTGGCGCCATTTCTGGGGACAGAGAAACAAAGTTATTTTTCCCTGGGAGAATGACATGGTAAGTTTCTCTCTTTGATAGTGAACAAAGATTGAATACAATAATAAGTCTAATTTTTTATCTTTCACTTGGCAACTCCACTACAGATAAATTGGCATTCAGTAGAAAGAATACCAGGAAGAACCCAGATGATCAACAGACTACGCCTGTATCTGATCCTGAAAAGCTATTAAAACCAAGGGGACACCTCAAGAAGACTGTTGCATCCATAAGTAAGGTTTACCAACCCAAAACTATGAAAACTAATGCTAAGGTTCCACTTGAACAGTCAATCTCGCAAGGAGGTTACACACAAATCCACTTTGGAGATACATCAACTGATAATCTTGAAGCTGAAACCATAAACTCTGAGCTGGTTTTACCTGAGATAAAAACCAAGACCGATTTGACTTCCCCCTTTACTAGTGAAGGTAAAAGATCCCTTTCGATACCCACTTTTATTGATATTCCGATGGCCCCCGAAGTAAAGGTTTTATGTCCCTGAAACTCTGAGAACTATATCTCATACCCTGATTCAACTCCTGTTGGTTCTCCTGTTTATATATCATGTAAGTCCGAAGAACCCAATCCTCATTTCCCTTTTCCCCACTTTTCATATTTTCTGTCTCCTAACGGTTAGTTTCCAAAATCTCCTTCACCTCATCCCGAGGTAGTCGAAGGGTCACTACAAGTTTTTGAAAATCCGCTCTATAATTCCCAAACTCCATCCCCTAGACTCTCAATGGTTGCTGCTGGAGGAGGTGGCGCTGGAGGTGGCGCAGGAGGAGCTGGAGGAGGAGGTGGTCAAGGAACACCACCTCCACCCCCTAGAAGTTTTGACAAAGTGGCGGCCATATATGCTCCTTTACTCCTTCCCCCTGTCCTTCATGATTTACTAGAAAATTATATGAAAAACTTACCAAAATTCATGGGAGAAGGAGAATTAACTTCCACAGAACACACAAACATTTTTGACCAATTCGCTGATTTCCTCGGTATTGATCATGAGGATGTTTACTCGAGGCTTTTGGTGCAAAATTTCTAAGGAAAAGTAAGAATCTTGTTCCGGGGGTTCCCAGTAAGTTCTGTAAGGTCTTACGATGAGTTAGAAAATGCCTTTTTAAGACAATGGGGGGAAAATAAAGATCATTTGTACTATCTGACAGAGTTTGGGGCTCTGAGAAAAAAGAATTCTGAGTCAGTCCTAGAATTCACCTAGAGGTTTAACAAACTATATCATAAGATCCCAACAGAAGTTAAACCCTCTCAACCCGCAGCTAAAGTGACATTGCGGGGTTTTTGAGCCCGACTTTGCCTTACTTCTAAGGGAAAGAAGATATGCTACCCTCACGGGGATGTAGGACGATGCCATAGAAATCAAGTCAAATATGATGGCATTGGGAAAAGTAAAATCGAAGGTTGAAACAGGAACCAAGGAAACCAAATGCTTCAGAGAACAAGCAGGACCCTCCGGAGCTGGAAGGTCCTCAAAGGAAAAAATGGATGATATGGCTAAGATAATCAAAGAGTTATCAAAAAAAATCTCTAGAATGGAACTAGACCAAGATAATCCTGGTCCTTTTGCTAGAAGATATTTCAAAAGGATCCCCAACCCCCAGATCCAATAGAGATAAGTGAAAAACAAAGACCAAAAGATCAAAACCCCTTTTAAAACAAAAAACTTCATGCAAAGTGATGACATGCAAGACTACGAGGGGTTAGATGAAGATATAAACAATCTCAATGAGGAGGATCGAGAACCTCACCTAACTAGACAGGATTACGAAAGATCTTTAGACGAAGAAATTCTATTTGGAAATGAGGAAAGAAAAAATAATCTGGGGGAGTCTGATTAGCAAGGAATCACCGACTCTATAATGGCCGAGCTTCAACATAAATATAATTTAAGGCCTAGATATAAAAATTATACAATTGATCCACCTAAGAAGATCTTGTCGAGAAGTAAAATGAATGAGGCAACTCAACCATCCATTGAAACACAAGCTGCCAAAACAAAACAATTGAAACACAAGCTTCCAAAACAAAAACAGCTGAAACACAAGCTGCTAAAACAAGCACAACTGAAACAAAATCAATGCAGACTAATAGGCTAGAAAGAAGAGAAACATAGATCCCAACCAGAGAAGCCAAAAAGATAATTGGAAGTTTCAATCTGGAAAACAAAATTAATAAAATCAAAATTCTTGTACCTCTGGTTGAACTAGCGAAAAACCCAATGTATAGAAAGAAAATTGCCAAGATGATAATTTTTTCAGATGCTGAAATTCATGCATATGATATTAATTTAGAAGATGATAGACCTACTATAATGTTTGGTCCGCATATTGAAAATGCCAGAGATTTCGTTGCTCCTTTTTATATTACACTGACTGTGCATGATCACCTACTCCATAACTGTATGTTGGATTCTGGAGCATCCCACAACTTAATGCCCAAAGTTATTATGGAAAGATGGGTCTTGAGATTACTAGACCATACCAAGATCTGTATTATTTTGATTCAAGAAAAGTTAAATGTATTGGTATGATTAAAGATTTGGTAGTTAATCTTGCATAGATTCCTGTAAAGTGTATTCTTATGGATGTAGTCGTTTCTGATGTCCCTGCAAAGTATGGCATGTTGTTATCTAGGTCTTGGGGTGCTAAAATCGGAGGATCACTTCAACTGGACATGACGTATGCTACGATCCCAATCTTCAGTGGATAGTTCACCTGTCTATATAGAGAGACAAGGTTGGCATATACTGTAAGTGACCCACAAAACCCAAATAATTACCCGATATATGTCACCAATCAAGATTTAGGAAACTATATATTATCAATTGATCATGGTTTTGATGAATGTATAGAAGAAAGTTGTACAAAAGAATAAAACAAAAAAGAAAAAATAGAAAAAACAAACAAAAATGTAAACAGTGTAGGAGTTTGGAAAATGTTTTTTGATGACACTTCATCCTGGGAAGGAGAAGGAACCAGAGTGTTTTTTGTGGCACCTGAAGATGAATTCATTATTCCTTTCTCATATAGATTGCAGTGGGACATTGCTTATACAAATAATTTATGTGAGTATGAAGCTCTGGTCTTAGGATTAGAAGCTGTCAGGAAGTTGAAAATTGAAAATTTAATAGTCTACGGTGATGCAAAAATAATTGTAAAACAGATAAGGCAACAACATCAAGACAAACATCTAAGGCTAAGGTCGTACATGAACTATGCCTGGGATTTGATAGAATTTTTTTTCTCATCGTTTAATATTCATCATATCCCCAAGGTAGAAAATCAACAAGCCGACTCTCTAGCGAAAGCGACTGCTACTTTTAAGCCACCTACCGTCCTGAAGCTAAAGTATCACATAGAAATGAGGCACATGCCTTCAATACCAAATAATGTTCATCACTGGAAGGTCTTTGAAGACGATGAGCAGATGAAGCAATTTTTAGAAATGGTTGATGAATTTTCCGAAACACACATCAACCAGGAAAATCAGAATGACCCTACTTGGATCATGTAGGAAGGTGAAGATCCTCAAGAGTTCCAATATAAGATTGCTAATCACCACATGTTGGTGCTGAAAAAAAATCAGATCCCAAAGGGTCTGATTCCTCTAAAAAGATTATTTGATCATGATGATATACCCCTAAAGTCTACCTTGCAACCTCAACCCGAAGAGGTTAAGATTTGTAATATAGGCACTAAGGAAAATCCTAAACTGGTCAAAATATCTAAATACCTTCCACCCAAAATGAAAAGTAAATATGATGAGTTAATCAAACAATACAAGGATGTCTTTGCTTGGTCTTACGACAAGCTGAGAACTTATGATACCACTTTCATCGAACATAAAATCCCTTTAGGACATGGCATCAAACCTTTTAGGAAGAAACTCAGACTGATAAATCCTATACTCCTGCCTGTGATAGAAAGAGAGGTAAAAAATCTCCTTGATGCAAAAATTATTGTTCCACTCAGGTATTCCGAGTGGGTGGATAACTTAGTTTTAGTCAGGAAAAATAACGATGAAATCAGACTCTGCGTAGATTTTAGTAACCTAAACATATCATCCCTTAAAGACAATTATTCCCTCCCTAAAATGGATCATGTTCTAGAAAAAGTGGTAAGGGATAACAAAATGTCTATGATTGATGGATTTTCAGGTTACAATCAAATTGTGGTCCACGAAGATGATAAATAAAAAACTGTGTTTACCACTCCATGGGGCACTTTCATGTACGATAAAATGCCTTTCGGTCTTGTTGAAACATTTATTTTTTCTAAGCTTTATACTTAAATAGGTTTAATTCTCATTAAATAAAGACAAACACACACTTGGATATCACCATTGATGAGGTCTTCCAAACACACACTTGCATATCACCATTGATGAGGTCTTCCATTTGATACAATGATCCTAAGTTCTTGAAAGTTATGGAGCCTCCCACTAGTTAAAGGGTCAAATCGCTAAAAACATTCTTCAATTTATCGGGTTTTGGGGTTTCACAGACCTAACAATGCAACATATAAAGAGTCTCAATGTCCTGACATGCGAAATCGCAAAACTACAATAAGTTTTAATTCATGTTAATTAAGGCGGTAAAAGCGATTAGTACTAACTAATCACATCGCGACTTCACGATTCGGGGATCCTACCTCGAGCAACCACCAAGTCCCGATATACAAAATTGTGAAACTAGCTTAAAATTAAATGGGGTTAATTAAATGATTAATAATGATTAACGATAATTAAATCATATCGCAGTTTCACGTTTCGGTAATCCTGTCTTGAAAGACAACTTGAAATCCTGACACCCGAAGTCGTGAAACCCTTAACTAATCACGATTAATTAAAAGGTTAAACCCGATTAATATTAATTGATCAAATCACGATCCCGCAATTCGGGGATCATAACTTGAAATGAAATAAGATCACCTGGGACTCCAAACCTCGAAATGGATTAAGGTTAAGAATGATTAATTAACCAGATAAAGCTTGATTTATTAACACCTTAAACAATCTTATCTCCTGTAAAATTTACGATGGTTTGAAATGTGGGTAAATTCAAATGATCTCTATGCTTTTCCCAGATCACGAAATATTGACCATTAATGACATTAATAGTTGATTTAGGGAAATGATTTCAAATAAGATCCTGCTTTATCGCCCAAATCTTTTGAATAAAGGAATTAAACGTGTTGTCAGAAAAGGTCTACGTAGATTGATACACTTAAGGCAAAGAATATTTTTTTTTCATTTTCTGAATTACATTCTTTTTTTCATAGAGCTTGCTTAACGAGATAATCAGTCCTATGTTTTTTCTGTGACAAATAACATGTTTTATTTTTAGAACTGCTACCATGCCGCCACAAAAAGCAGCTAAAACGACTAGTGAGGGTTCAGGCCAAAGTTCAGAGGTTATCTCTGATACCTCACCCAAAAGTTTAAACAGAATTAAAACCTGGACGCACATATTCAACATCCTACAGTATGAGCTGATAAACTGCCCTGATGACTCAAGCGACAATGAAAAGGAAGACTTATCTATCAAATACAAGACTATTGCTCAGACATAGATGCATAAGGTAGCAACAAGGCCGAGTCTTTTACCCTACAATGACATGATTAAATGGGCACTAGATCATGTGGATGTCCCAACTAGAACTATTTTCAATTCTCAAAAGGTGGATGTTGGGTCATTTTGACCGGAACACATACAGGTGATGTATAAGCTATCTCCAACATCAAACTTCACTTACAATACTAGTTTTCTAGATAATTTCAGCAAGAAGGAGTGTGATCAACATGGGAAAAATCTTTCGGATTTGATTAAGGATTGGTGCTCACGCCCTGAAAAGTTCAGAGCTGATTCTCATGGCATATACTCAATCTCATTATTGCAACCACATTTCATGTATATAGCCATGATGATGTGCATAATTTATGGAAAAGAGAACACAACCCATTTCTTTCTACCATGGGTACCCATTATACACACAGTGGTGGAAGTTTATTCTTTCGACTGGGCCAAGATATTGTCAGACAGTCTGGCCGGTGAAATTACAAAATACCAAGAAAATAAAGCCAAGGGGAAATCGACTTCATTTTTTATGTCAGCTTATATTATGGACGCCATCTGTTTCATGATGCCTTTCCTACTAATGGGCTAGAGATGGACTATAGATAGCGCATAACCAATTCATATTTATCATTCAAAACTTTGGGAAGACAAGGAGAAAGATTTCTTTTATGAAATCTGTAATTGGGTAGCGGTGCTGATGCACATTGCTATCTTTGGTCACCCACCTCCTAGAATTTCAGATACAGTTGTGGCTAACCTGGATAAAGTGGCAGACTGGTATATCGAGGAGAACTTCTCTTACATCAGAGTGTTTGGTTGTTCAGTTCCCCCATACACTTTACTACAATTTTTATCAGACCGACTGGTGTGCCATGAGGTTGCACGACAAACTGTATTCAGTGGGATTAGAAAAGAACTCAAAGCCATGCAGAAAAAAGTATTGCCATCTTTTCCCTTATATATTGGTGTATTTTATTTATTGGATTTCGGCCACTCCAGAGTGGAAGCTGCGACATTAGAAGAAATAAAGCTGGTTAACATTGAATTTAAGAAGCATGACCTCCAGAAGGTTGTGGGTAACCATATGGCTAGTTGCAATCTTAAAAATTATGAACATGAAGAATCCCCTCAGGCGAAGTGTTCCAAGGGGTGAGATCTTACCAATAAGTTCTGAGCCGATTTTGAGCCCTATCACTTGATAAAATGGTTGATTTTTACAACTTCCAAAAAACCCGAAGGAGTAGTCTTCCAAAATTATTACAAGGGGAAAACCCAATGTATCCTGGTACACAACAAACATAGACCCATAATCCAGAAGTCGGAAGCTCTAGCAAACAAGAATCCCCGAAAAACTCAGAAAAGTTAGAGATCTCGACTCAAAAAAAATATATCCCGATGATAGAGGTATCTGATGACCAGACTAAAGATCAACCAGAGACATTAACAAAGCAAGGAGAAGATCAACCATTGTCTTCACTAGATAAATCAACTACAGATGAAACCGGAAGACAATTATCCACAGAAATTGACAAGCCCATTCAGAGTGTCACACCGTTACAGTCCACTAGAGGAAACTCCAATACAGAGGTAATGCTCATAGGATATCTCACGCCCATCTCTATTGAAGAGATACCTCCCTCCGATTTCTTTTTTAGTAAGAAAAAGAAAGCTGTGGTGAAGAAAGAAATGCACTAGAAAGAGGGTGCAATGGTAAAAAAACACAGAGTATTGTTGGATGGACAGAGTTTGGAAGATGAAGATTTTGCTACAGAGGTAGTCAGCTCTTTGGGATCTTTTGCAACAACTAACCTATTCTCAGTCGATAACCTAAAATACATACTGAAGCAAAGAAATCAGATGATAAGTTGGTTGCAAAATCAAATAAGGAATGCAAAAAAAAATGTCAGAGAAGAAGTCAATAAAGAACTAGAACAAGCTAGAGCTAGTGATAAATAATAAATTCAAATGCTCAAGTCCAGTCTTGACGAGATGCATAAGAATATGCAAGTGAGCGAAAGACAGACTATCCAACAAGATGAGTTGATAAAACAATTGCAAGACAAGGTTAGTTCCACTGAGAAAATGTTGGTGGATATAGCATTGTTTCAAGCTCAAGCGTTGGAGGTGCTAAAGAAACTAGAAATAACTCAACAAAGCCTGCTCTCTAAAGTAAAAATCGTCCAAAATCATTCTTAGGTGATGGATGAAGCATTACATAATATTTTTTTTTGAGAGAGAGAGGCTATCATTGCCCGAACTACCTTCCAAGAAGTGGTTATATCATCAGCAAAAGAAGGAAGAGCTATGGCATCTTAGTTGTCTATTTCAGAGCAAACCAAAGGTGATATTATACTAAAGACTTGGGAGTCAAACGTAGCCAAAGGTAGGAAAATGGATAAGGAATTGAAATAATCTTGTGAAGACATTTTTTGTTCACTTAACAAATAATTATTAGGTTTCGATAAAGAAGATAGTTCTGGAACACTTGGTCATATTAATATAGTCAAACATTAGCTTGACATTAAAACAAATATGGAAGAAGCACAAGATGAAATATCCCAGATAAAACAGGTTGATATTTATCAAATAGATAGATGGCTAGTGAAGCCTAATCTACAACTGCAGTCTATTATTTCAGAGGATAGATGGACATAAGAGAGATTGCCTCAGCTGGAAAATAAATTATACATTTTTGAGGCTAATAACTTAACATGGTCTTCCGGGTTGGTAGCCGAATTTGTGAGCAGGTGCATCAAATGTATTGAGCAAGGAAAATGTAGTACCTCTGGAAACAAATGAATACAGTCTATGTACATTATCTATTTTGGAGCTAGAAGACAGGAAAGGAAAAAGTTCATGCCAACATAACGATAAGATCAAGAAGATTGCAAATGAAGCGTTTCAGTTTCCATATTTTGTAATTTTAATTATTCTAAAGATAGAGGAATTCCAACTGTTTGAGATTGAAAACTTTTGTATAAATACATATTCGAAAGAATGAGCAAGGAATGCTTCTTGCCGGCTGTAATTGAGAAAAATATCCTCATTGAGGATTAATACAAGTGCAGACCATAGATTCCACATTTCGTCTAGTTTGAGTTATGTGTTCTTCTATCTTTCCACATTCCAACATCCTTTATATACTTCTTTGATTAATTCCAAATCACAATTTAGTACAACATCTACTGTGGTTATATTTCATTTAGTTATATGATAACAAACAAATTTTCCTTTGTATTGGCTATTAGCAAATACAAGACTCGTGAGTTAATTAGATTATTATATTTTATGCTTCATTAAAGGTTACATTATCCATTTTATTCTTCTGTAACGAAGTAAGATTCTTTTGTATTTGATGCCTTTCTTTGTCTAACAACTTTATGTTTTTCTCTCATTACATCCTATATTTTCAAATTTAACTCAGAACGAAAAATGACCTCTGAGCTGTTATACTATTAATTCATTTTAAGGATTTTTTCTCGCATAACTGAGATAGAAAAAACAACTTTTAAACTTTCCTTATTTCCTGATGCCTGACATTGTGCTTTGAGCCTTAAGTACAAACTCAGGAACAACAGTTCTGATGAATGCAGGGGCCACTTTACAATGAGCAATGGACATCGCCTTTGTCGGTGAGAGAGATAAGTTTGTCATCATTTATCTTGATGATTTAACTGTTTTTTCTAACTCTGATGCAGAGCACTTGGTACACCTCAAACAATCGTTCGAGAAATGCCAAAAATCTGGTTTGTCTTTAAATCCCAAGAAATCCCATTTTGCAATGCAGGAAGGTAAACTCTTGGGCCATATAATATCTAGGTAAGGAATCAAAATTGATCTGAAAAGGGTTGAAGCTATAGATACGATAAATGTTCCTAGGAACATAAAAAAAATCCAGTCTTTTTTAGGAAAAATAATTTTTTTAAGAAGATTCATTCCAAACTTCACTGAAATTGTTAAACTGATTACAGATATGCTCAATAAAGACAATGATTTTAAATGGAAAACCGAATCCAAATCATCCTTTGAACACATCAAGAAATTTACAGGAGAAGCACCGGTGCTGGCTAACCCAGATTATACAAAAGAATTCTTGATCTTTTCATTCGCATCTGAACATACTATTGCAGCCATGCTATTATAGAAGAACGATGAAGGTTTCGAGTAGCCAATAGCATTTTTTAGCAAAAATCTCAAAGACGCCGAACTGAAATATGATATACTGGAAAAACAGGCATATGCAATGGTGAAATCCCTCAAGGCTTTCAGGACTTACATACTTCAATCCAAAGTAATTTCTTACGTACCAACCAGATCTATTAAAGATATATTGGTTCAACCAGATAGTGATGGAAGGAGGGGCTGATGGCTAGCCAAGATTCAAGAATTCGATCTTGAGGTAAAACCAACTAAACTTGTCAAAGGTCAAGGCCTGAATAATATATTATTCGAATCAAACTTCAGAGCACTCAGGATAAACCATCTGCAATTTTACAGAGACCTTTCGGATAAAGAAGAATTTGATGATCAGACACCTGCAACTCATATTCAAGAAAAAATTTCCTCCTCTGCTTGGTATGACGACATAGTTTCGTACCTCCTGACTCTTCAATGCTCAAGTGATATGACTCCTTCTAAGGCAAGAACATTGAGGCTGCACATGGTAAAATATTGCATCATCGACAACCAACTTAACTGGAAGGATCCCTTAGGTTTTTTACTAATATTTCTGATAGAATCCGAAACGGAGAATGTCATAAATGAGTTTCATGAAGGGGTGTGTGGAGGATACCACACTTGGAGGGAAACGACCTATAAAATCCTGAGAGTTGGATACTATTGGCCAAAATTATTTACTGATGTGAATACTAAAGTCAGAGCCTGTAACTCTTATCAACTATTCTCAGGCAAACAAAAGCTTCCCGCACTACCCTTGATTTCGGTTAAAACAAAAGCTCCATTTCAACAATGGGGTCTAGATTTTATCGGAGAAATCCATCCACATTAAAGTGCACAACATAAATGTATTTTAACTGCCACAAATTACTTCACTAAATGGGTAGAGGCTATTCTGACACGAAATGCTACAGACTTAGTGGTGATCAATTTCTTAGAAGAAAACATTTTATCAAGATTCAGTTGTCCTCAGAATATAGTTACTGATAATGCCTAAAATTTCAAATCCATGTCTATGGTTAAATTTTGTCAAAAGTACAACATTGTACTAGGACATTCCAAAACTTACTATCCTCAGGGCAATGGATTAGCCAAATCATCGAATAAAAGTCTCATCACCATAATAAAAAAGGTACTGACTGAAAATAAGAAAGCGTGGCATGTTCATTTGATATACGCTTTGTGGGAAAATCGAATCGACACTAAGAAATCAATCAAAATGTCTCCTTTCCAAATGGTGCATGGTACTGACGTAGTCCTCCCTATAAATCTCGCTCTGCCAGTGATAAAAATCTGGCAAGATGCGAAGGAAGAGTCGAATGATGTTACCAGGAGAATAAACCAGTTAATTGAAGTCTAGAAAAATAGGGCTGAAATGGATGAGAAACTTCAGAAATATCAAGATAACATGAAAGCTCTGTTTGATAAAAAAGCTAAAGATAGGGAATTTCTCCCCGGTGACCTAGTTTTGAAGTGGGATGCATGAAATGAAGATGTAGGAAAGCATGGCAAGTTCGATCACATCTGGTTTGGACCTTTCAAGATCACAACTTCTGAGGGAAATAACTCATTCTTATTAGAGAACCGATATGGGGAAATCCTTAGCGCTCCTATCAACGGGCGTTACCAAATTCTCATTGTATATACCGGTTTGATTTTTATGTTTTGGTTTGCCAATTTTTCGTTTCTTTGGTAAGTTTCTCTTTCAATGTAAATAAGACCAGGTTTGTGGATTTTGTAAAAATAGAAATACAAAAACAAGTAACTTATATCGTTTATTTTTCTATAGAAGTTTCTGACAATTTCTCATGATTATTTTCAGGAAGAATACTTACTGTTGGTCGAGAGATAAAGATATAGCAGAAACCAACACCCATTTTTCAAAACATTGGGTTTCTCTCAAAATAGGTGACAAGTAAATGGTTTACTTGATTGAAAATATAAAGAAAATCCGAGGTATGAGCTTTTACCCTACTGAACTGAATTAAATTTTTCAAGGAGATCTTACTAAATACGGAAAGAGTCTCATTCGTTATATAAATATATTGTCACCTGAGCAATAACCAGAGAACTGTAAAATTTATAGCTTAATTCTAAAAAGTCTTCTCTTAGTGAAATAAATTAAAATAAAAAGTGAAATAAAATTCATAAAAAGAAAAGAAGAATAAAAATACCTTAAAGAAAATTTGAGAATCAACAAACAAGTTTGCGTGGGAATAACCTTGTTCATAACATAGTATTTTGAATATTCTTTTTGTTTTATCCTGTCCATCCTCAAGTTTTATTTTCCTATGATTCTCACTGCTTTCCCCATGTCTTCATAAAGGGAAATACTTCACCTTCACTCCAAAAACCCATAAACATGTCTTCAAAATATGTTGAGCAAAAATCTTATACGTCCCTTTCAATTTAACTGAAAAAAGTATGTTTAGGCTAATCCTGATAACTCTAGCTCTCTTATCTAGTTTTAAACTGATTAGTTCGCTCAAGGTTGATCCCTAAAATTAAAAAAATCCTCTATAAAATCTCGTCAGAAGGTGAAGATGTATTGAATGTTGGAAGAAAATTAGTTTCAGAGTATACTAAAAATTATGACAGACCTTTCCGTTAATTATTTTAAACAAATATCATCCCTTGTATGTTACATACAGATTGATTCCCCCCACTTCATGTATTAAAATATAAGACAGATGGTGAAAGGAAATTCATGAAATGATTTCCCCCATCTAGTCCAAGGCAAATGGTGAAAGGAAATTCAGAAAATCGATTGCCCCCATTTTTTCCAAAAAAGAGATGATGAAAGGGAATTCATTAAATGATTTCCCTCATCTTAGCATTTAAATGCAAAATTACTAATTGAAGTGGTGAAAGGAAATTCAATGGGAGAAATAGATAACTTCACCGGGGTACTGAACAGACTCATTGGCAGTGAAGCAATATCTATGATATCTGTGTGGCTGTCATACGTATTTACACGATATACTTTGACATCTAATTCTTTTTCAGTGAGATTTACATTCTGAACCAACGAGGGATCCCCATAAAACATGACATATATACTTAACCTTGATGCAAACAAAATCGCTCCAAGCTTGATATTTCAGCTAAAGTTACTTTGATTATCTTAAGCAAATCCGAATACAATTTTAAGAAAGAGGAATTTTCAAATAGCCCAACTGAAGGTCATGATTTGATATGTTTTAAAGTTTTCTAAGTTTCGGTTAAAACTCTTTTTCTCAGTATGATCCTGTTCCGAATGTGTTTCACAAAAATGCAATAATGAATCTATTTACCCAATAAAGGCACTTGGTCTACTGTTCTTCTGCGTCTCACAGGGAGAAGCGATCCCTAGATGGATCCTATGTTGGAACACTTATATTTTTCTAAGATTTTGGAACTTAAATAGATTTTCATTTCTAGTTAACATAGGAATAAAGCACGTTTGATTCTCACCGTTGAAGAAGCCTTCAACTTAATCAAACGATCCTACTCTCTTTGGAGTTATGGAGCCGCCTACTCTTTAAAAATTCAAACCCTTAGAGACTACTTCGGAGTTCCGGGATTCAGAGTTTCGCGTTTCAAGCATGTTAACATGTCACACCTTCAAAACCTCGATACGCAAAAAGCGTTCGATAGATCCTAGTCACCATACACGTGTACATTCCTAAGTTTTAACACCTCATTACCAGTAGTGGCCTGTCAAAGAGTCCATAAAGCTAATTTCACCGACACGTGAAATGATAATTACCTAAATTCTAAGCTTCAATTAAAAATCAAATAGTAATTTCACGCTTTCGGAGTTCGGGCATTTTCCATATATCATATTCTAAGTTTATGAAACCCGAACTCCCGAAATGCCTTAAGCGTTAAGCAGAGTTAATTAAATATTAAAGACAATTAGAAAATAATTAATCCCTGTGCGATTTCAAGTTTCAGAAATCATATATTGAGCTATTATCGGATATCCTGAGGGCCGAAAGACTGAAAATAATTAAGGTTAAACATGATTAGTTAATGGGCTAAACACTATTATCTCATGTTAATTTTTTTCGTTAAATTGTAGTTCGGGTAAATTCAAATTTTATCTATCAAACCTCCCGATCACCAACCACCAAACATTAATGGCATTAATAATCGATCTACGACAATGATTTAAAATGAGATCTCGAATCACCGCCTAAATATTTTCGTTAAGGAAATTGAATGCGTTGTCAGTAAAGGTATTTGTAACTTGACACACTTAAGGAAAAAGGATATTGAGGTTTGATATTCCATTTAAGTTTTCACAGAGCAACAAGCTTTAGCAACCTAAGAAATTTACGCGTTTCTCTGTGACAGGTAACACAGTTATGAGTTTACTACTATCATGGATCCGCAGAAAATGGTTAAAGCGACTGGTGAAAGCTCGAGCCAAAACACAGATGTCCTCTTGGACACATCGCCGAGAGATGTAGATACCATGAAAAACTGGACACAGATATTTGATATCCTACAGTATGAGCTGATAAATTGTCCATAAGAGTCAAACTATGAGGTGACCGAAAATCAGGTGAGGAAGCTCAAATACATAGCCCAATCAGAGTTGCATAAAATGGCCACGCGGCCGAGGCTCATGCCGTATAATGACATGACAGGCTGGGCCCTGGAGAACGTTGACGTATCGACCAAGAGCATCCACAATTCATAGAAATTTGTTGTTGTATCTTTCCGACCAGAACATATACAGGTGATGTACAAATTATCCCCAGCATTCAAACACAGTTATAATGTTGCTTTCTTAAAAGAGTTTGATGAAGAAGACTACACACAAGGTGTAAAGAATTACCTTGACTTGATCAAGGACTGGTGGGCATACCCTTAGAAAATTCAGAGTATACACCCATGGAATATACGCCACTACATCATTAGATGCTCATATGATGTATGTGGACATGATGCTATGTATACTTTTCAGGAAAGAAAACTCTACTCACTTCCTGTTATCATGTGTACCGATCATGCATGAAGTTGCAGGGGGTTTTTATTTCAATTGGGCAAAAATACTGTTACACGTCAAAATTGCTCAGATGGCTAAGTGTCACATTGTCCCTATCAGTCGTCGTAAGTGTCGCATCTTCCCTACAACTTTCACAAGTGTCGCAAGTTGATTATTAGTGTCGTAAACAATGTTCAGACATGATGCCGTGATAACGACGCTAAGAAAGCACTTATGACACCTCATATGACTGATTTGAAGGTCAAGAACTGATCCACTGGAATCAAACAACTCTTGACACCTGAAAGAGGCCCTGAAACACTGATTTGGAAGGGGAACGTTCCTCTGCTATAGCTGCAGAAGTGCTGGCGCTCCTCTGCTATGATTCAAGGAGCGTTATAATGCCCTTAAGCCCTTCTGGAGGAGCGCTACTCACCTTAAGAGCGTTGGCGCTTTTCCAAGGCACACCAGAAGCGCTACAATGCTCTGATAACCCTTTTGGGGGAGCGCTCCCTATTCTGGGTCAATTGTTAGCCCGTTGAGTCAAATGAGGAGGAGATCATTCGAGATTAGAAGGCATTTGTGCTCGAATTCTTGGTTTCATCAAAAGATCCCTGATCCAAGGAGATGGTTCTTAACTGGTGCTAAACATAACTCAAGAGGTTAGGCCCCTCCCAACCTATATAAACAGGCTCCATGATGGTGGAAAGGGGGAAGAATTGA
>SNQJ01S0002626.1:315098-326455 GCA_010110895.2 Picea sitchensis
CACGCTTGGCCTGTTTCTTTCTAGTTTGTGTCTGATGTTACATGAACTTATCATTCAGTGATAGATCTGTTTTCAAGCTAATGTCAATAGAGTAGGAAGTGGTCGTATCTTGTTTTGTCCACAGACCTCAGCGAGGAGCAAAATATTGGAGCACAACTCGGAGCGTGCAGGGACAAACGTCGATTAAAAGGTACTTCTGTTATCCTCCCTTCTCATGCATTAGTTTAGATGGATTTGAAAGGAAGTCAGTGTCCACGTTAAGAATTTTTCTGTCTAGGTTTAAGGTCAAGCCTTAGAGGTGATCTACCTATCCGCAGGGAGATTTTCCTACAACAAATACAATTAGACAGTTTGGCCAAGGAAATCACAAAATATTAGTCATTGAAAGCCAAAGGACGAAATACTCCATTTTACATGTCGGAATACCTTATGGATTCCGTTTGTTTTATGATGCCATTTCCTTTGATGGGCTGGAGCTTCACTCCGAACAATGCTGAACCGATACATTTATATCACTACAAGATGTGGGAGGATAAAGTAAAGGATTTATTCTATGAAATCTGTAACTATGTGGTGGTGCCGATGCATATCACTATGTACGACCACCTCCCAGGATTTCAGACCAGATAGTGGCCAACCTAGTAAAAATAGCGGATTGGTACATTGAGGAACACTTCTCTTACATCAGGGTTTTTGGATGTTCCATTCCTCCACATGCCTTACCGATGTTTCTACCAGATTGATTGGTGTGCCAAGTGGTAGCACATCAAACTGTGCTAGGAGGAATCAGTAAAGAGCTAAAGGCAGCGCAGAAAAAGGTGTGGCCCACCTTTCCTTTACAGGTTGGTACTTTCTAGCTGTTATATTTCGACCACTCAAAGGTAGAGGTCATGGCTCTAAAGGACATTAAGCTTGTAAGCATTGAATTCAAGAAACACGATCCCCAAAATATTGTGCGAAATCATATGGCTCTTTACAATCTAAAGAGATACGAGCATGAATATTCCTCACAGGATGAGATATTTCGAGGAGCAAGATATTATCAGGAAGTGTTGAGCCGAGTCTAAACTCTGGCTCCAAACAAATTAGTCGAGTTCTATAATTTTCAGAGACATTGAAGAAATAGTCTACTAAAAGTATTACAGGGAGAAGGCCTGACATCTCCAGCCACACAGGAAGTTGGGACCTAGAATTTAGAAAGAGGAAGTTCCAGTGGACAAGACATTCAAGAAAATTTGGAGAAAAAAGAGGTTGTGACACAGAAATCAAGTACTGCATCATTGAATCCACCAGATGATCAAACTAAATCTCAAGCTAAATATTTGATAAAAAAGGGTGAAGAGAAATCACTGTCCACACCAGACAAATTGGATACAAACACAACAGGGAAACAACCATCCACCGAGATAGGCAACCCTATCAAGTGGGTCACACCTTTACAATCCAGTAGGGGGAACCCGAATGACGAAGTCGTTTTTATAGAGGATCTCACTCCTATTTCGGTTGAATAAATGCCCTCTTCCGAATTCTTCTTCAGCAAGAAGAGGAGGGTTGTAGTAAAAAGAGAAATGCACCAAAGGGAGGGTTCAACTATCAAGAGGCACATAGTACTATATGATGGTCAGACCTTAGAGGAGGCAGAAATTTCTATGGAAGTGGCAGGCACATTGGGAGATTTTTCCACAACAAATCAATGCTCCGTTGGGAATATAACAGAACAACTAAAGCAGAAGGATCTGTTGGTGAAACAATTGCAAAAAAAAATAAATACTATGGAAGAGAATGTGAGAAATGAGATGAATAAGGGTTTTGATCAGATCAGAGTCTATGACAGACATGAAATTCAACAACTAAAAATTGATGAAATGCATAAAAATTCACAGGCAAGCAAAGAATTGGCCATTTAACTGGGAGATTGGGTCAAACAACTGCAGGCTAAAATAAACTTGACTGAGAACACGACAATGGATATGGTGATTTTCCAAGCCCAGGAATTGGAAGTGCACGA
Organism: Picea sitchensis; assembly: GCA_010110895.2. Taxonomy (NCBI): domain Eukaryota; kingdom Viridiplantae; phylum Streptophyta; class Pinopsida; order Pinales; family Pinaceae; genus Picea; species Picea sitchensis. The sequence goes on from SNQJ01S0002626.1 coordinate 317,107, forward strand.
GAAGCTGGAATCAGTGCAACAAAACCTCTTGTCTAAAGTAGAAGCTGTTCAAAACTATTATTAGATGGCAGATCATTCTTTAAATAACATTCACCTAAAGGAGAGAGAGGCCGTTGTAGCTAGAGTTAAATTCTAGGAGGTTGTCTTATAAAAAACAAAGGATGAAGTAGCCAGGGCCACTAGATTGTCTCTTTTAGAGAAAACTCGAGGTGACATAATATTGAAAACCTGGGAGGCCAATTTAGTTGAAAGTAAAAGGTTAGCCTGGGAAGTGAAGAAAACTTGTGAAGAAGCACGTTCCTCACTCGACAAAGAGTCACTGGACATTGCAAGAGATAATATCTCTGAATCCCTAGGGAAAACTGATATAGCAAAAAATCAAGTTGATTCCAAGACAAGCATGGAAGAAGCCTGGGCCAAAATCCTGCAATTGAAACAAATTGATATTATCCAGATTAATAAGTGGATAGTCAATCCTAGTCTACAACTACCATCTATATCTTTAGAAGCCAGGAGAATGGAAGATAGGCTGCCTCACATAGAAAAGAATTTATATACTTGTGAGGCAAATGACACAACAAAGCCTTCCAGGTTGGTGGTGCATTTTGTAGGCAGATGTGTTCAATGTGTCGAGCAAGGAAAAGCCAACACATCTGGGAACAAATGAGACAACGTGTGCATACCATTTACATAGGTCATGATTAGAGGCCAACTGTTTCTGAGCTAGAGGACAAGAAGAAGAAACGTCTCTGCCAACATGCGAAGAGACAAAGAAGATGCAAATGAAACTCTTCAAATTTCACATATTGTAATATTTATTGTTTTTGAATTATGAGAATTCCAACCGCTTAGGGTTGAGAACATTTTTTTATAAATACATAGTTTGAAGACTTAACAAAGGCTGCTTCTTACTAGATGTAATAAGATAAAATCTTCTTTTGTGAGAATAAATATAAGTGCAGACGGAGATTCCAGTTTTTGTGCAGTTTGAGTTATGTTTTTCTCCTGTATCTCATATTTTTAGTTTCTTTATGTCATTCCTTGATAAGTGAGTGGTTGCAATTTAGTACTACTACTACTGTGGTCACATTTTATCAGTTGTTTGATAAGCAAACAATTTTTCCTCTGTATTTTCTATAAGTAAAAACAAGACCTGTGAGCTACTTGGATAATTGCATCTCATATCCTTTCAAGGGTGCATTCTTTATTTTCTTCTACTGTAAACAAGGTAATATTCATCTCGCATTGATGCCTCATTTTGTTTAACATTTTTGTAAGTTTCCCTCATATCACTTGATTTTATAAATCGACTCAGACAACAAATTACGGCCTCTGTCCTGTTCTATCATTATTTTCATTTGAGAATTAATTCTTATATAACTAACAGAAGAAAAATCACCTTTCAAAAATTTTCCTTTATATTCCTGATGTCTGAAATTATTCTTTAAGCCTTAGGTTTAATCTCCGGAACAACATACCCAACCTATAACTTGTGTGATAACATGTACTAACACTAGGGATGGACATAAGGATAAGAGAAGTGGACTCAAGACTTCCCTTGTTCATAACATAAATGCACAAATGACTTGGAAACAACTGAAAACATTCCATATGGAATGGTGGATAACTAGGTGCAAATGTGTTGAACCTGCACATAATAGATATAGCTAGAAAATGACGTACACAATTTACAAAAAAAATATGAGAAAAGAGAATCATAAGAAAAAGAATGGAAGAATTCTCATTAACCAAATGCATGAATGATAATTTACACATGATATACTCTTTATAAATCAACTAATGCACACTGGAGAAGAATCCAATGCACCATAATGGTGGTATAGTTTGATTTGGACAACTACCAACAATTACGAGAGTAAACTGCCCCCTATTCTAGTCTCTTAGGAAGTTATGGGAGTGAACTGCCACCTAGTATGAGTTAAATAGTCTCTTAGTCTTCAGTTAACTGATTGAAACAAAGTGAAGTGAGGAGGAGATCAGAGAATCATGAGTAATTCACTAGTCTCGTGATAATCCCAAGGACAATGCACATTAGCTGGTGATGATCCCAATGTTGCATGGTGATGATCCCAATGTGGCATCTAGACTCCACTCAAATGATCAAACTGAAGAGACTATTATCCTAGAGGAATATTCTCCCTAAACTATAGCAGACTGAATAATGACTGATAAACATAGGGAAAACCTTAGGAAAAATAAATCCTAGGTGTGTGTGAAGTATCTCCAACACCCCTCTGAACATCACTATGGTGAAAATAAAGAATGGGTCACGGGAACTAGGCCATGTTAGGTACCCAAATATAAAAAATACACTGAAATAAATGAGGAAATAGGTAAAAACTCATGGTAAATCCCCCCCCTTCAAAGTATAATGTATGTAAAATGAAGAACTGACAATTGCTAGGAAAATGTGTCCTTCACTCCAAGATGACTGTGTAGAGAATGGAACTTCTGCTCAGTGAAGGTCTTGGTGAATATGCCTACAATATGTTCTACTTAAGGAAAAAACTGGAGGTCAATGATCCCCTCATGTACTAAGTCCCAGATGTAGTGCATGTGGATCTCGATGTGCTTCATCTGGTACCTATGAATTAGATCTCTGCAGAACTTTAGAGTGCTCTGGTTGTCACACCAAATGACGTTCGACCGATGAAACTGAATGCCCAACTCAGTGAGAAAATTTTGTAGCCACATAGCCTAAATTGTTATGTTAACTACCCCTCTGTACTCTTCCTCGAATGAAGATAGAGCAATAGAAACCTGCTTCTTTCTTGACCTACAGATAGGCTCGAAACCAATACTGAGTGAGTAACCAGATGTGGACTTGCAATCAATGCTATTGCCAGTCCAGTCAAAATCAGTGAACCCGATGAGATCCAATGTAGAGTCTACTACATAGTGAATCCCAAAGGTGATGGTTCCTTGTATGCATCGAAGGATACACTTTGCAACATTCCAATGTAGCTCATGCAACTCCTGCATGATCTTGGAGACTTCTCCAACTGCATAGGAGAGGTCTGGTCTGGAGTGCGTGAGATACAAAAATCTCCCCACTAGATTTCTGTACAGTGTGCTGTCAACCAGTGGAGTGTCCCTGCCATGCTCAAGTATGATTCCTGATAGGAAAGGAGTCTGGGCAGACTTGCAACCTGTCATGTGAAATCTCTCAAGGAGATCTCGTGCATACTTGGCCTGAGATAGTTTGATTCTTGATGCATATTGATTGATCTTGAGTCCAAATAATAAATGTAGCAGACCCATGTCTGTCATCAAGAACCTATCATGCAAAATATTCTTGACTGCAACAATCACTAAAGTAGAGAAACCAGTGATAAAAAAATCATCAACATACAAAACTAGGAGTAGAAGTGAATCAACCGTCCTGAGCATGTAAACATTCGGGTCTGACTTACAACGTACAAATTTTGTGACAACAGATAGGAGTCCATCTTGGCATACCATGCCCTCATGGCCTACTTGAGGCCATAAAGAGATTTCTTCAATCGACAGACCAAAGATGAACCCTGCATAAATCCCTGGGGCTGCTCCATAAAGATCTTCTTAGAGATATCGCCATGAAAAAATGCCTTCTTCATGTCCATTTGATGGACTTCCCATCCCTTGGATGCTACAATGGAAAGTTTCAAATGTATGGAATCCATATTTTCTACAGGAGTGAAGATCTCATCATATTCAATTCCATGCACCTGCTGAAAGCCTTTGACAACTATCCTAGGTTTGTATTTGCTATCCCGTCCATCCACGACACTCTTGTTCATGTAGACCCATCTGCACTTGAACAGTTTCCTTCCTAAAGTAAGGGGAACCAAATCCCAAGTATGGTTCTTAAGGAGTGATTTGTACTCCTCCTGCATGGAGGATTCCCAAAAGGTATTTCCAGCAGCCTCACCAGAGGACTGTGGATTTGAAGATTGAACCAATAAAAGATGCCTGGGTGGCATCGATTCATTGGTAGTGAGTGTAAGAGGAGGCTACTTGAAATCAGATCGAGTCCTCCTAGTATCATCTGGATCCCCAAAAAGATCTCCTACATTCTAAAGAATAGTATTGGCCCACTTGAGCCTCTTCTTTGGATCTGCATCTGCATATGCATGCATTGAATCTGCATCAGACTGTACTGACTTTGTATCTGGATCATCTGAATCCTATGAATCATAACACTCATATGGATAAGAGTCAACATGTGCATGCTCATCATCTATGACAGGTGGAAGAACAAAAGTGTATGGATGCGACTGCTGAGGTACATGCGAGACACTTTCCTCGAATTGGACACTCCGCTCAATTATGAGTTGGTCTGAGTAAATATCAATGAGTTTGTATCCCTTCACACCACTAGGGTATCCAACAAATATACACTTTGTGCTCTGTGTATCAATTGCCTTCCTCTTCACAGAGGAAATCTTGGCCCATGCATGTGAACCAAAAATACGAAAGTGGGTCACTTTAGGTTTGAGGCCGCTCCAAGACTCGTAGGGGGTATTATCCTTGAAATATCTATGGGGAGATTTGTTTTGGATGTAGGTTGGACAATTAAGTTCTTCAACCCATAATGTCTATGGAAGTGACTTTGCATGTAGAATGCAAGATGCAATCTCTTTTAGAGATCTATTTTTCTGCTCAACAACTCCATTTTGCTGTAGAGTATAGGGAATCGTGTGCTGCAATTGAATCCGTGTCTCATGAAAAATATTATGTATCTCATGGTTTACATAATATCCCCCGTTATTTTTTTGGATGACTTTGATTTTATTTCCTGGCTGTGTCTCAACAAGGTCTTTGAAATCTTTGAGGTGTTGAAAGATCTCTGATTTTTTCCTAAAAAAGAAAATCCATGTGAAGCGCGAGAAATCATCAACAAAACTAAGAACATACCTCGATTTACTAATTGATAGATGTGAAAAAGGGCCCATGAGGTCACTATGGATCAATTCTAAAGGAAAGGAAGCCTTCTGAGTCTTTCCTTTGTTGAATTTCTCTTGAGGGTGTTTTCCAAGAACACATCCCTCACAATTTCCTTTGGAGAAGTGGATGTTAGGTAGACCATCAACCATTCCCTTCTTGCTAAGTTGTTGCATATATATGAAATTTAAGTGCTCGAACCTTTCGTTCCATATCATACTTCTTTCATCAGCATGGGTAAGCAGTAATGCTGAATCTGGTTCAATAAATTTAGAAAATGTGTAGAGTCTAGATTGATTATTTACCTCACTGGTAGCAACCATGGAATTGGTTTGCATGTCATAGATATCCACTACATTAGGTGTGAATATGATTCTCTTTCCAATACCGAAGTTTGTCATTTGATACATGGAGAGAATATTGCTGGAAAGTTTTGGAACATGTAGCAAATTCTCGAAGCTTTCATTTGTGAGTTTAATTCTTCCTTTGTCGGTGGCCTTGAATGGAGATTTGTCCCCCATTAGAATAGGAGGACCTTTGCATGCATCCAATGAAGAATATAATTATTTTTTGGTTGCCATGTGGTGTGATGCACCTGAATCTAAGATCCAAGCATAGGGAGAGGAGTTGATGGAAATCAAAGCATGGCTAGAATTTCCTTTCTTGGGATTATGATCTTTTGGCTTCTTCTTCTTGGAAACCTCAGGGATGCAATCTCCAAGGTTGTTTTTCTGAAGTATTTGGGCCATTTGATCTACCTATTTCTACATACATGCATATTATGGATGGAATTATTTATGGAAGTAAGTGCATTTCTTCCCTTTCCACCTTTGGATCCGGAGGCATTGTTGAATGGTTTTGAGTACCCTTCCTTCTTTGGATTTGCATGTGATTTCATTTTGTTTTTGTCTTTAGATTTCTGATATTGATGACCACTACCATATTTCACAATAAGTGGATGCACCTTTGGGCCTTTGATTTTCCCATATTGATGAGCTTGTTCTTCTCTTGTGTCAGACACTCGATAAAGGCCTCAATAAGGGCATCGTCTAGGTGGCTCCAGAGGTGAGCCTAACTGAATTACATGTAGATACAAATACTGATTATTCCAAACCAAGTTTGGAGATAATGGTAAGAACCATTTGTTTCTCCTCCTTAGATTTATCAACCCCATAAGACTTGAGTTGCGACAAAAAATCCTTATATTTGGTAAAGAAATCTTGGAGATTATTGAAGTTTTTTGGATCCAAAGTGAGAAATTCCACTTCAAGCATGTGTCCCCTCATCTCGTCCTATTTTACAAAAATCCATTCCATGGTGGTCTAGTATTCATTGGGGGTTTTACACAAGGATATGTGAAAGAGGAGTTTAGGATAAATGAGACTGCAAATTGTTCCAAACGCTTCATCCATTCGATTTAGATACTTGTATTTTTCTATGGCTGATTTTGGTTAAGTTTCCGTGTTCATGGTTAACCTGTATAATCCTCTACCTCAAATATGCATTATAATCTTCTCATTCCATGCAAATAAATTGTACGGTGTAAGAATGAATTCTTTTGGAAATTCCATTTTTTCGTTGTTTTCAATCTTCGGTACCTGTAAAAATAACTTGGTGTGTCTTTTCCCTAGTAGTTCGTCGGCTCTGATACCATGTAAATGTGTTGAAACTATACATAATATATCTAGCTATAAAATGACATACATAATTTATAGAGAAAATATGAGAAAAGAGAAGCATGTGAGTGTTAGCCTCATAATCCTAAAGTTCTATAGTCTAAGTATTTTCTAGTATAAATGCTTTTAGAAATTAGTTTATTCTAGTTTGTTAGGATAAGGACACCTAAATTCTATGTAAAGGACACCTATCATACTCATGTGATTATGTGATTAGTTGTTCTCCTAGATTTTAGTTTAGATTTGAGCTATATAAACTAGCTTCTTCTTCAAGTGAGGTTAAGAAGTAGATTATGAGTTCTCACTTTAGATTGTAATCATTTTTTCCTTATCAATAAAATTACATGTCCGAGGACACTTTGTCAACATTGTATCAGAGCCATGGCGAAATTATGATGGAAGATAATTGGTGATGGATTGAGGAAGCAAGGAAGACTTATTGACATCAACCCGTATCTCTTCAAACTCAAGAGCAATGGAACTGAGGTAATCTGTTATTGTTTTAAAATAAGGAAAATGTTGTTGTGATTGCATCGATCAATTTTTTTTTCAATAATTGATTGAGTCATCATTTTTTAGAATTGTACATTTTTATAGATCTACAATTTCAAAGATTGTAGATCCATTGATTCTTTATTGAAAAGGGATCATTTGTAAACATTGCTTCAGATCAGTTAAATCTGAAAATTAAATCTGGGTCATATTGTAAAAATTATATCTCTTGCATATGAACAAAGTAAGCTATACATATTTTTGTAATTTGTCACAACAATTGGTATTCACATGAATTTGGAATTGGAGGGATCGACCCTTTTGCAGCATCCAACATTCGCTTCCAATATCTCTTTTTATTTGCAGCGATTCATCATGTTTTTTTCTTACATCGAGGATCTTGTAAAGTGATCCATCTTGTAGCAATTTCATACGATTATATTATGCAATCCATCTTTGTGTATTTGGCACCTAATCGACTCAATTTTTTACATGATTTCTCTCTGTGTTTTGCTCACGATTTCTCTGGAAATGATCGCCATTCAAAACTGGATCACCATTCAAATACTGGATCACCATTCAAAACTGAAAATCACCCATTCAGAGAGTCTTGATGAGAGGGACAAGGTTCTTGTCCACCACATACCTCTTTGTTTCAATGAAACACCCGCGATCCGATCTGAAATTCATGGACTGATCCTGTAGATCGCACTCCATATTACTTTTGTTAGTCACATTTGCAACATAATATTTATCACCTGCAAGAATGTTGCCTTGCACCTTTCTCTCTGCTCCAAAAGCATATGGAACTAAAAAATAATAATTCATCAACGATTTTGTTGTGTCCCAATGAATTTCTAAGAGTAGAGATCATGTTTGTGAGTTCTGCCACTATGTATGGATATGGCGCCACTTTTTGAGACCCTATTTGATACAAAAAATTGCGTATCACCGCGTCCTGTCCCGATTCTACTCCAAGAAGCCCCTCTATCATCCACTTATCAATGGGAGATTGTAGATGAGCATTTGTGCCGACATATCCTGTAATTCTGACGTAGGGGATCAAATAACTTGCAAGCAAATAATTGACACTATTAGCATACATATCAAAAGGAGGTGTCAAAGTTTTATTCAATGCAACGTTGATGATACTACCAAAATTGGAAGTTATCAGATTCAATAGGGGTCTTGGAAATACACACATAGTTTTCTTTATAGCCCTGAGGTGACTAACTTCCTAGAAGGAAAATTGCAAGATGACATATTGAACCAATTTGTTCAGGAGTGGGCACATATGAAGCTGTTCTCTCCCATACAGAGCATCCTCTTGTCCATCTGCATCGATGAGAATGAGGTTCTGAAGCATTGGATGATCAAAAATAATATGTTGCAACAATAATTCCTTTTAGAAGCTACAATTAATGAGCTTATGGTTCAAACTACTCTCAACTTCAACACGCCATCGATGTAGAACAACAGAGGATTGAGAATGAAGATCTGTAGATGAGAATTTGGTGATCACCACAAATCAACACCTGATCTACACGATCTACAAGATTCACTACAAGATATGTGCATGATTGAATCAAACCGTAGATCTACAACGAACAATTAATTTTCTAATCGACGCTATTCAACATTCATTGCTTGCCACTACTCAACACATGATCTACTATGCGCATGATCTACAAGATTCACTCCACAAAAGATATCTGCGTGTTAGGTATTGAAAATTTAGAGTTTGAATTGGCTTAGTTGGAAATATAATTAAGTTTCATTCTGTTGACTAAGGTTGGTTGTCATTGATGTCAACCCTTGAAGAAAGCCTCATAGCACAAAGGTTTAGGTAATGGACCCAATAGTGTTGGATGTAAATATGACTCCTTATTGTTTTGTCATGGTTGATAAGAAGTAAATATAGATGAACTCCAAAGTGGTCCCCTTATGGTGAAAGCCCTCACGGGAAGACTCTTTGGGGAGTAAGAGAACCCATGCTTAATTGTGGAATAATGAGATGAAGAAAAGTTAATTTTTCAGGGAAAATATTCTAGATGGATAGTTCTTTTCATGTCATTTCCAGTGGTATGTGGCACATCACATAATTCCTCACGGTTAGAGAGTTAAGGCCATGAGAAGTTGGAGACCCCAGGTTTGGGTAATGGACCCAAGTTTGTTTGATGGGTAACAATATGAGTTATGATATATTTTCAGATAATACTATTCTATATGGATAGTAC
>SNQJ01S0002627.1:40125-67157 GCA_010110895.2 Picea sitchensis
AGAGAGAGAATTGAAAATAGATGAAAAATGAGCATTTAAAAAAAATAATGTGGAAACATTGTGGATTGAAAAAATTAAAATATCAAAAATCAACTAAAAACTGAGAGGGGGTGCTACCGGTAGCACCATTTTTAAAAATGAGGTAAAAAATTGGACACGCAAAAAAACGAGAACTCTGGAGAGTTCTCGTTAATTTGGTAACTATGTTACCTATGAAGCGACACTACTTCACAACTTACAACACTAGTTTCTATATACTTTTCTTTTGTTGTACTGAGTGTCTCTGACATTTGAAGCAACATCCTGATGTTCTTTTCTTGTCAACTGCACTCCCCACCTAGTCAAAATATGTATAATCTTTCATCTTCACTTCTCCATTCAAGACATATATAATTCCATATCCAACCATACCATGCAAGTACCTCAACTCATGCTTTGATGTTATCCAATGTACATGTATAGGCCCAACCATGTACCAACTCAAAGTGTTCACTGCAAGGCATATGTTTGGCTTGGTGTTAACCATGTACATCAAGGATCATATCAGCTATATGTACATCATGGTATCCACCAAATATGAATATGAATCACTCAATAGCTTTAGATTCATAACCATATGTGTGGCTATGGACTTGTAGTCCATCATCCCTAATATCTGCAAGATCTCAACAGTATATTTTCCTTGGCTAAGGAAAATACCATCTGGCCTCTTCCACACCTCTAATCCCAAAAAATAGTGCATTAGACCCAGATCCTTAATTTCAAACTTTGAAGTGAGTCTCCTCTTGCACCCAACTGTTAGCTTCTCATCCACTGTAAGAAATAGGTCATCAAGGGGAAACCATCCCTAAGCTAATCAAAATACATGTCTGGCATATTGTGCTTTGGGTCCCTGCTTGAGCATGTACAAGGCTTTCTTAAATATGAAAACATGAGACTCCTTATCATGTATCATGTGGCTAATCTATGTACACTTGTTATGGCTACTAGATCAAGTGTCTTTTCATAATATTCTCCCTCTTGTTGGGAGAATCCTTTGGCCACAAATATAGATTTTTACATCTCTATGCTACCATATGTAGCATGCTTGATCTTGTAGATCCAGTTGGAAGTCACCAGTGACTTCCCTTCTGGTTTCAGAACCACTTTCCACACATCATCCTAAGTTCATGATGGAATGATACTCTTCCATCATGGCATCCTTCCAAACTTGTTGCTTAGCAGCTTTCTCAAAAGTGGAGGATTCTGAATCAATGATCTTCCTCATTAGTGCCACATAGTTGGAAAACTTGTGTGGTATCTTTCTCTCTCTAGAGCTTAGGACAAATCCATATCCCAGTCCTTTTGACTAGATTCCTCCTCTATCCCTAAAACAAGGGAATCCTTCGAGGAGGTCTCATATCTCCTCAGAGCCTTTGAAACTTCAGTCTAGCCTCCTCAATTCATGGCACTTGACTATTAGTCTTGGAAGACATTTCTCTCTCCCATATGAACCTCAGGAGGAATACTTTCTGAATGAAAGTCTCTAAGGAACCGACTCTCTTTGAGATCAGCTCACTCTGAGTCTACATTCTCCCTCTGAATCTTGACTCCCTCTGAGTCTATATAATATCCAGAGCCATATTCTCCCTCTACATGTGTTGACCTCCTCTGAAGTCTAATTTCCAATGGACTGCAGTGGGAGGCTGCTCCTCCCTACTAGATCTTGAGGGTTGACTCCCTATGAGCTCTAGCACCTTTTGAGTGGGTACTTGCTAGTTTGTCTACCTCACCATTGGTGGAGCCATCTACTCCTCCTCATGATATGGCTCATTAATTCCATATATTTGCATCTCTTTTTCATCTTGAAAAGTATCACAGGACCATGTTGGTCTCTTCCTAGTCACTGTAACAATTATGGGTAGGCCCTTCTTGCTCTATTGCCTCTTCCTAATGATCTAAAGAGTGATCAACTGAACTAGAGGGATCTGTACAGTCATATTTAGAGCCTTATTCTCCTTACAGTTAATCTCCATATGATATACTTTGTATCTTGCAAAATTTTCCTTCTTGTCAAAAGGTTCTGACTTCGTCTTCTTCTTCTTCATTACAGGGATGTGTATGGTCATGTACAAAACTCTATGTCTAGATAGTCTGCTTCACGTCTCAACTAGAGACCATCTAAGTTGTTTCCTCCTGCAGCCGTCATTATAGCTCCTTATTAGAACTATTACATGTGACATTCCCAGAACAAAAGGAACAACAAGGGAAAATAGCAGACAAGAAAATTATTCTTATGGTAACAAAAATACTAAAAACAAGAACTAGAAAAATCATCACAATAACTCCTTCTCAGAGCTATCACTTGTGACCTACCTAGAAAAATAAATAAGAACAACAACATCTCCATGGTAACCTTCATGGAATTTACAAGATAACCTACCTGGAACAAGGTCAACAACCAAGAACATATCCTAGAGAAGATCTTGTAAAAAAGTACATCATTAATACCGAACAATGAGATTTTACTTAATGATTATCATACTAACAATATTCTAGTGTTACTAAACATTTGATAGAAATAACAATAATAGAACTCTAAAGACTACTATTCTAGTTACAACACTTACTTAGGCTGTAGCAATATAAAATATCAAACATGATATGCAAACCTGGAATCTAGCTATTGTTGTCGCATTTTAGTTGTTCTATATTTTAGGAGACATCGTCACTGCTACCTCCAACTCTTGGGATTCCTCTAAGTGCACTAGATCTAAGATCCCTTTTGATATATTGTCATTGCTTGGATAGATTTCCTTTTGATGTGTATGTCTCTTGTAAACACTCTCATATTATATATAGGTACACCATCCAACTTTGTCTTGTAATCTAAGACATTATATCAATAAGAAAGAGTTATAAATTTGAATCAGAAGGTTCAATGTGCAAGAAAATGTCAATAAGCCTAAAACCCTAAAAAATTCAATTTTGATGGAAGGTAAATATGAGAGATGTATCATGTATGCTAGGGAAAGGTGATCTAATCCATGATGGAATTTTTCCCAATAAATTTATGATAAGTGCTCAACGATATTGACAAGTTTAGGTCTGTGTAGCGACAAATCTAATCATCTTCCTCTAGTGGCTAGACTGTTCTGAAGGAAACCTTCTCTGATACCATGTTAGATTTTCTTTAGTTTTGTTAACATTTTATTTACCATAGCATGTTTATCTTCTTTTAACATTAAATAACCATATACTGAAATATATAAGCAACATATATACAAGCAGAAGAAGACACAAATATTTATTCTGGGAAAACCCCAAACTTAGGGAAAAACCCAACCAACTTTTCTTAGAGAGAATATTCCAATACAACCATGAAAAATCTCTATTCACAAGAGAAAACCAACAATGAAGAAAAACTGATAACAAATACTTATCTCTTCTTCTTGTCAAACCCTAGAAAGGGTAGACAACTTATCAACACCATAGAAATGGCACCAAGATAGCACACCACAGAGTTTTCACCAAGATAGGTTCATTGCTATAATTGGAACCACAGAGTTGGTGCCACTGGTAACTACAACTCTTATTGCAACTACTACTAATATTGCAACTGCAACTACAACTGATAAATGACACGAAGCAACTGAGCAACACCACACAACCTTCGTCCAACTCCTTTAGAGGTAGTGTGTCACATCCCCAAAAATAAATTAATTTCGAATTTTGAATTTGGTAATTTGTAATTAATTATTATAATTGTTGGGTAGGGATCTGATTTGACCCAACTAACTTTTTGGCTATGACACTTGTATGTAAACAAAATATTGTTTTAATTATTGCAGGGGGACAAATGGAACAACCATGTTAAATTCAGCTAACCATGACTCCATGAGTGGGGAACATGTTGGAACTACCTCTAGGCTGATTGTTACAAGTGGCAAATCAAGGATTTGGCCATTGGCAGCCCTGAAAATCAGGGATTTAGAAAGCTGCAAAAAGGGAGGGAAAAATACCTAGGCAAAAATATTGTTGGATAAATAGCATATGTGAGGAGGCAGGACGCTACCTAGTATGCGGGAAGGAAGAATTAATGTATACTTGTTGTTATGAACACTAAACATTAAGTGTGAGGCAAGGAGAAAAATACAGGGAAAGGAAGACATTGATGAAGAGGAGATTCCAAGTTTGCCCTCATGGACTCATGGTCAAGCTAGGGGGTGAATCGGGCAAGTAATTTGGCTGCCTTGTTCTATGGTTGGGAGGAACGTGGTTTTTCCCTTTTTATTCCCACGCACTGGTCCAGATATGTAATATTTTCCTTTTCTGTTTGAATGATCGTATATTTGATGTAATGTGTTTGTTGTATCTAAATTGAATTATTTCTATCTCTGTGAAATGAATTATTTATAGATGTAGCGAAAATCATTAAAGTCTGTATGGACACAATAACCTAAGTGAAAATTGTTCGATCATATGCATGTGTGAAGTCAAACTTCCGACAGAATAGTTATAAATTAATTTCTGAGTAGCCCTTTATGATTGAGTTAGAATTTGTACGAAAGTTAGAAATTATTTGATTTCTTCCTAGGACAATCAAATGGATTTGTGTGATTAAATTCGGGAAGTAACTTTTGTTTTGTAATTGGATTTCTGTTATAATAGAGGTATTTCATGTACATAAAAAATTCTAGTGTAAAACATCTAGGCATGAACAGATTGAAACTAGTCTATATATATGAAGTAAGTATTTTCTGCAAGTACAAATTCAGATTCATAAATGAAATCAGGATGCTATCTGCCACTTAGTGTAGATTTAAGCTACTTCGAGTCAATACTTTTCCACGATAGATCTTTAACAAGTATATATCTAATTACTATTGGAAGGCATGGTAATGAAATACAGAACCTAGTGCCTACATAAACAAATACATATATATATAACTATATTCATGTATGTATTCATAAGCATTCTTTCCTATACTCTGAATATGATAAATCTTTGACATACACACAACCATAACTATAAATAAAATGCATACGAGTTGGAATACTATAGTTAAAGAAACAGCCAATGTACTTCATCCATTTTAAATCGAATATAGTAGTCCAAAAAGATATCAGTGAATCTATTATTAAATTATGGGAAAAATCTTTCCTTTCTATAATGGGATAGGCCAATGGTATAGAACAGAGTTGAGTGTCATAAATAATAAGTACAATGTTCGAATTGAAAGACATAATTACTTCGACACATATTATCATTCTGAGTAAATTCGACCAGGACTGTCTTTCTAATAATTAAAGAAAAGAAGTATATTACATAGTTGATCAGACTATTTATTCAATTACAGACTCAATACTTATACAGGAACTGGAGTTATGTCATTAATGGAAAAATGACCCCAAAGGTTTATTCCAATAAACATTACAATAGACATGAAACTAGTTATAACAGAGCTAGTTGAATCATGATCTCCTTGGATGATGCTAGAACCTATAGAGTTAGCTGAGAAGGGAGAGGCTCGGAACTAGAATACCTTTTGCACAGAAGGAAGCGATGGGTATCTGAGACTTGCACAAACGGAGACCCTACAAGTAATCAAATCATGTAAACATTAGTCTTTATTCGAGGAATAAATATAAAAGAAAAGTAGATTACAATAAGACTATAAAAGTTAAACCGATGTTTTCCCTTTCAGAAAGATACCTATCTTGTTGATGCATGGGTTCGAATCCTTTCCCCATCACCTCCTGTTTGTTTAGATGTTCGACCAAGGGCGGAGGATGTAGTACAATCTCTGATGGGTCCTCGCAACAACAAGGCCCATCATTAGTGACAATAACAATTTTTATAACGAAACTCTTAACTTGGAAACTGTACAAATTTTTACCACAAGAGAAAGACAAAGTAATAATATAGACTTTTCATACAACATTTAGATACAAGAAAAGAGTTAGGTCTAAACTAGTCCTGATCCAAAAATGTAACGAATAGATATACAAAATCAATAGTAAGAGCAGATTCATTGCACTATAGTGTTCAAATAACGGAAATGAATCATTGCCCGTCAAGATGACATGGCTTCGTTACACACCCAAAATGGTTATACTATAGGACTCACATTAAAATATTCAAGGTATCAGGAAAATGAGAGATGTTAAGGGTAAATATATGGAGCAGTGGAGGGTCTGGTAAATCTACAAGATGACGACTCCATCCATTACAGGGGATATATATAAAAGAAATATAATGTATTACCATACCAAACAAAAAAGAATCAATATCAATGAACTATACACAGAGTCAACCTATCTCCGCAAAACTCTTTGAGGAAGAACGATAATAGGGACAGTGAAACCAGCCAACATATATACCACGACTTAGACACTGCATAGTGAGACTTTTATATCCCTCTAATAAAAACAAAGACGCATCACTTATTTGAGGGGTGGCATATGATTTTGAGTTACCCTAACTTTGAAAGACTCCGGTGACTACTATAGAGATATCACAAACACCTAACCAAGAAGGGATATCGAAAATCTCAGGGAGGAAATCATTTTTCTCGGGACTACGGGAGATTTCGAAATATATTGCAGAGAAATTGCCTGGAAGGAAGAGTACAACAGACATGAAAAACACGATAGAATAAAAAAATGCCTAATATTAATTTTCAAAGATTACATCTCCTTATTGTTTTATCTATCTCGGTTTTATGTTTAAAGAACTTACCAGGGCCTAGGGCCGTGTCAGTAGTTAAATCATGGAGTGACCATCATCACTCACAGTCTTCTCCTCTGGAATTGGTGTATGCCAAACCTCCTCGTAAAAACTCAGGAATGACAAAGAGGTAAAACTTTTCTAACCCTAAGCGGTGCCTTGTCGCCTCGTAGTAAATGCAGGGAGTGTGAAGGACAGATTGCCATGTGACAATGGAAGAGTGAATGTGACACTTGGGGTATGGAGCCAGTAAATACAAAGGAATTCGTAGGACGGTCTTTAATGAAGTTACAGAGATTTAACTTTTACGACAGTAATCCATCTCGTCCACTTAAAGGAGGTTTCGACGGGACACTGTCATGACTCGGGTTAAACCATTTTTTTCACCCTTTGTGTAAATCCGAGACAACAGTTAGAACCTAGATGTCAACCTCCCATTGGCCTTTGTATCTAGTACTTTCATTACAATCAACCGTTGATTCTAAAAGAACTACAAAAAAACCATAACTTGATAGTTAGGCTAGTTGTCTGGTGTAAGAGAAAACCCAACCCCGTGTCTATTACGATTAAGAACTAATTAAAGCTTCCTGCCATAACACCACAGGTGGACTTATGTGCGAACTTGAAATCTTGTGTTATTTAAAATGAGTTGCAACATGTATGGTAAGACTAACCTTATGTGTGTAGCCTATAGATATACGAGTATAGATTAAAAGTAGAGGGGGGTTTACCAATAGTTTTGGGGACCTTTCCTTATAACCTTCTACTCGTGACACGAATAAGAAATATTGTGGTTTGTAGAACACTTATATTTTGTAACAAGGACTTTATAATATAATTTTAAAGAAAATGTTATTATAGATTTTCATAATCAAGTCAACAGTAGGGTTGCATAACTAGGACCCTTATTCTACCAAGAAACTATATAAACAAAAAACAAAAAATTGTGGTAAATATGAGGTTCATTACATATGGTATGAGAGCAAAGGTTACAACACTTGGACCTTGAACAAGGCCATCTGATTTACTTAATCATATAATTCTTTTCATGAAAAAAACTAATAAAAGCTTTATTGTTACAAACAGAAAAACCTTTTTTGTTTTGAGTTAATTATGGCAGCTCAGGATGATGCAGAAATCAGAGTTGTAGGAAATCTAGAGCAGAGACCTCCTGGAGATCCAAGACAAAACAGTGACAGAAGCTCACCTATGGAACTACTGGAAACAATGAGGAATCATATTGTTGAGTTGTAGGTTTTCAAAGCCGACAACGAGAAACTAAAGAAAGCACAGTAGGAACAACAAGAGATAAATGAAGTCATGCTACATAGTATAGTGACCAAGAAAATCCCAAAGGATGATAACCATGATGAAGAGGTCAGCAAAAGGGCCTCCAAGAACTCTGGGCCTGAAACTGAAAAAGGAGAGAGTTTGTCTGAAGGTACACCTTTAGCTGAGGACAAAACTAAAGCAGACAGAAAAAGAAAACAAGTAGACCACCTTGAAGGAGAATTTAAAAATATTAAACCAGTTACCTTTGATGGAGAATCTAGAACAGGAGAAGAAGTTTAGGCATGGTTATTAGACATCAAAAAATACTTACAGATATACAACTATTCCATCAATATGAAGGTCAGAATGACCATCTACAATCTGAAAGGGAAGGCCAGCATTTGGTGGCAAGATCTGAAATTGGCCAAGGGCCTAAAGGAGAAATAGATGGAATGGTCTGACTTTAAGAAGTATTTCAAGAAATAGTACCTATCTGAAAGATACTATGAAAGGAAAACGAAAGAATTTTACGAGTTACGACTTGGACAGATTACGATGGAGGACCTTATAAACAAATTTCTGGAACTACTAAGGTTTGTACCTTACATCCGGGAGGACAAGGTAAAAATCCAACGATTATTAAGTTTTTTACCATGGTCCTACAAGGACAGAATTGAGTTTGACAACCCCAAATCCTTGAGTGAAGTATTCAGGAAAGCACAAATGTGCTACGACCAGTACAAACAGTGGGCAGAAATTCCCAAAGCTTGGAAGGATAAGAAACAAGACTGAATGAACTAGCGGAAGAAGGGATACCAACCAGCTCCTTATCAGAATGCATCAAAAAGCATTCCTAGAAAGTATTTTCACTCAAACCATCCAAGCACACAAGGAGGCGGTAAACCTGGGAACAAATAAGTTTGGGGACAACCCCTGGGAACTGTTAAAGTGTTGGGAATGTGGAGAACCTCATCTTAGGAGGAATTGTCCACATTTAAGCACAACAAACAGAACTACTGTTCATAATCTATAGGAAGCTTCGACGGTGGGTGATGTAGGTAGAAGCCTGCATCGGATTAATGCATCCATTGACGGTCGACAAGCTGACCACCAGTCCTCTGTGGTGGAAATAGAAGGTAAAATCAATAACACCCAAATTTCTATTTTAATTGACCATGGAGCTATGTTAATTTATATCACTCCTAGAGTAGTAGAGTTAAATAAACTTAAGAGGATGAAACATGCAAAATTATGGTTGGTACAGTTAGCAACAGGAACTAAAAGGAAATTTGTTGACTTATTTCTGATTTTGAATTTAGTTTAGATGGTCAAAACATAAAAACAAATCTGAATATTCTGCCACTAGGATCTTATGATATGATCATCGAAATGGATTGGTTGGAAAAGCACAAAGAAGCACTATATTTTTATACAAAGACACTTAATTATAAAGACGATTATGATACTACTAGAACAGCCCAAGGTATACCAAAACCAGTATTAGATAGACAAGTCACAGCAATGCAATTCAAGAAATGCATGAGAAAGGGGTGTCAAGTTTACGCCATCCAAATAATGAATCTGTTAGGAAAAGAAGTGAAGCCCAACTTAGAAGACTTTGTTGTCCTACATGAATTCAGAGACATGTTTGTTGATGAGATACCTGAATTACCTCCTAGAAGAGAAATAGACTTCTCCATAGACCTTCTACCTGGTTCAGCACCTATCTCGAAAGAACCTTACCGAATGAGTTTACCAGAACTGACAGTATTAAAAATACAACTGCAGGAATTGTTGGACAAAGAGTATAACAGGCCGAGTGTCTCACCATGGGGAGCACCAGTCTTTTTTGTGAAAAAGAAAGATTGTACTCTAATACTATGTATCGATTATAGACAATTGAACAAAATGATTATTAAGAACAAATACCCCTTGCCTAGGTAAATGATCTATTCGATCAAGTAGGTGGGGCCAAGATCTTTTCAGAGTTGGATTTATGATCCGATTATCATCAAGTCAGGATAAAAGATGAGGACATAATCAAAACATCCTTTCGAACCAGATATGGACACTACGAGTTCGTAGTTATACCTTTTCAACTCACTAATGCACCAGCCATGTTCATGTGTCTAATGAACTGTCTTTTCAGTCAATACTTGGAAAAGTTTGTACTTGTATTTATCAATGATATTATGTTCTATTCTAAAACAGAAGAAGAACATGAAGAGCACTTAAGAATCATCCTGCAAAATCTAAGGAAGCACCAACTGTATGCTAAATTCGACAATTGTGATTTTTATCAGAAGAAGATACAATACCTAGGACATGTAATATCTGCAGAGAGCAGTGCAGTCAACCCTGAGAAAGTAAGAGCCATTATGGAATGGTCGGTACCAAAGGATGTAGCGGAAATCCATTCATTCATGGGAATCACCGGATATTATCGCAGATTCATAGAGGGATTTTCCAAAATAGCTTACCCTATCACAACATTACAAAAGAAAGAATAGCGGGGTGAAATATTTGTTTAGTCAGTCGGATCTCAATGCAAGGCAAGCAAGGTGGCTAGATTTCTTGAGTGAATTCGATTTTGAGGTAAGACATATCAAAGGTAAGGAGAACAAGGTAGTAGATTCTTTGAGAAGAAGAGTCCATGGGTTATTTGAAATAAATGTCAACAGGGCAGAAAGTGATCTGGAGCAAAGGATAAGGACGACAGGTACTAACGACGAAAATTACACTAAGATAATGACAGAATTACAAAACTCTACAGCAATCTCAGACAAACCAGATCTAAGTATCGACAAAAATGGACTATTATGATTTAAAAACAGACTTTACATACCAGATTCAGCAGATTTAAAGATAACAGTCTTGGATGAAGTGCATAAGAAACCGTATTCGGGCCACCCAAGATACCAGAAAATAATAACAACACTTAGAAAACTATTTTACTGGCCTAACATGAAGGGGGAAATAGCAGAATATCTGGCTAGGTGCCAAGATTGTCAGTAGGTTAAGGTCGAACACCAACATCCAGTTGGCCTACTATAGCCATTGCCAGTACAAGAATGGAAATGGGAGACCATATCGTTGGACTTTATTACAGGCTTGCCTAAAACTCAGAAACAGAATGACTCTATTATGGTTGTAATCGATAAAATCAGTAAGTCTGCACACTTTATTCCTGTAAAGTCTACTTTTAAAGATATATATATCATTGAAATATTTATGAAAGAAATATTTAGACTATGTGGTATTCCTAAAATGGTGATTTTAGATAGAGATGTGAAATTTACATCTGCCTTTTGGAAAGAATTATTTGCAGGTATAAATACTAATTTGAATTTTAGTATGAGTTATCATCTGCAAACGGATGGACAGACCGAAAGAATGAACCAAATCATGGAGGATATGCTATGCATGTATGTGATAACAAAACCAAACAGGTGGGAAGACTACCTACACCTGGTAGAAATTGCATATAACAATGGGTACCAAACTTCGGCTAAGTTAAGCCCCTTCGAGATAATGTATGGTAGAAAGTGTATGACTCCAATTAGCTGGGACAAACCGATTGACAGACTCATGGTTGGACCATAGATGCTCCAAGAAATGGAGAATATGGCAAGAAAGGTACAACAAAACTTAAAGGAAGCACGGGACAGGCAGAAGAGTTATGCAGACCGGAAAACAAGACACTTGGAATTTCAAGTGGGAGACCATGTTTATTTGAAGGTCAAAGCCTGAAAAAGTTCGTTGAAGTTGGAAAATTGTGCCAAGCTGGCACCCAGGTTTTGTGGGCCCTTCGAGATACTAGCTCGAATTGGACCCATAGCATACCAACTGGCACTTCCAGTTAATCTAAAAATTCATAATGTGTTTCATGTTTCTTTATTGAAAAAGTATGTTCATGACCCTACTCATATGATTGATTGGAATTTGGTGCAGGTGGAACCAAAAGGTGAGTTCTAGGTGGAACCCCTGCGTATTCTGGACCAGAGAGAAATAGCACTTCGGAACAGAGTCGTCACTCAGGTAAAGGTGCAATGGAAGCACTTTAGTCCTGAGGAGACCACTTGGGAGTTGGAGGGAGATTTGCAGAAATCTCATCCAATCTTGTTCCAAGAAAGGAAAGAACATTGAGGACAATGTTTTATTGAAGGGGGAAAGGATGTGACATCCCCAAAAATAAATTAATTTTGAATTCGAAAATTGTTAGGAAAATTATTTTGTTTTTGGTAAATTCAAATTTGGAAAATTTTTGCCATTTATGGCAATTTCGAATTTCGAATTTGGTAATTTGTAATTAATTATTATGATTGTTGGGCAGGGATCTGATTTGAACCGACTAACTTTTTGACTATGACACTTGTATGTAAACAGAATATTGTTTTAATTATTGCAGGGGGACAAATGGAACAGCCATGTTAAATTCAGTTGACCATGACTCCATGAGTGGGGAACAAGTTGGAACTACCTCTAGGTTGATTGTTACAAGTGACAAATCAGGGATTTGGCCATTGGCAACCCATGAAAATTAGGGATTTAGAAAGCTACAAAAATTCCCAAGGGAGGGAAAAAGACCCAGGCAAAAATATTGTTGGATAAATAGCATATGTGAGGAGGCAGGACAGTGCCTAGTATGCGGGAAGGAATAATTATTGTATACTTGTTGTTATGAACACTAAACATTAAGTGTGAGGCAAGGAGAAAACTACAGGGAAAGGAAGACATTGGTGAAGAGGAGATTCCAAGTTTTCCCTCATGGACTCATGGTCAGGCTAGGGGGTGAATATGGCAAGTAATTTGGTTGCCTTGTTCTACGGTTGGGAGGAACGTAGTTGTTCCCTTTGTCTTCCTGTGCATTGGTTCAAATATGTAATATTTTCCTTTTATATTTAAATGATCGTATATCTAATGTAATGTGTTTGTTGTATCTAAATTGAATTATTTCTATCTCTGTGAAATGAATTATTTATAGATGTAGCAAAAATCATTAAAGTCTGTATGGACACAATAACCTGAGAAAAATTGTTCGATCACATGCATGTGTGAAGTCAAACTTCTGACATAATAGTCATAAATTAATTCCTGAGTAGCCCATTATGATTGAGTTAGAATATGTACGAAAGTTAGAAATTATTTGATTTATTCTTAGGAAAATCGAATGGATTTGTGTGATTAAATTCTAGAAGTAATTTTTGTTTTGTAATTGGATTTCTATAATAATAGAGGTATTTTCTGTACATCGAAATTTCTGGTGTAAAACATCTAAGCATGAATAGATTGAAACTAGTCTATATATATGAAGTAAGTATTTTCTACAAGTACAAATTCAGATTCATAAATGAAATCAGGACGTTATCTGCCACTTAGTGTAGATTTAAGCTACTCCGAGTCAATACTTTTCCACGATAGATATGTAACAAGTATATATCTAATTACTATTGGCAGGCCTGATAATGAAATACAAAACATAGTGCCTACATAAACAAATATGTATATATAACTATATTCATGTATGTATTCATAAACATTCTTTCCTATACTTTGAATATGATCAATCTTCGACAAACACACAACCATAACTATAAATAAAATGCATAGGAGTTGGAATACTCTAGTTAAAGAAACAACCAATGTACTTCATCCATTTTAAATCGAATACAGTAGTCCAAAAAGATATCAGTGAATCTATTATTAAATTATGGGAAAACTCTTTCCTTTCTATAACGGGATAGGCCAATGGTATAGAACAGAGTCGAGTGGCATAAATAATAAGTAGAGTGTTCGAATTGAAAGACAAAATTACTTCGACACAGATTATCATTCCAAGTAAATTCGACCAGGACTATCTTTCTAATAATTAAAGAAAAGAAGTATATTACATAGTTGACCAGACTATTTATTCAATTACAGACTCAATACTTATACAGGAACTGGCGTTATGCCATTAATGGAAAAATGACCCCAAAGGTTTATTCCAATAAACATTACAGTAGACACAAAACTAGTTATAACAGAGCTAGTTGAATCATGATTTCCTTGGATGATGCTAGAACCTGTAGAGTTAGTCCAGAAGGGAGAGGCTCGAAACCATAATACCTTTTGCACAGAAGGCAATGACGGGTATCTGAGACTTGCACGAACGGAGACCCTGCAAGTAATCAAATCCTGTAAACATTAGTCTTTATTCGAGGAATAAATATCAAAGGAAAGTAGATTACAATAATACTATAAAAGTTAAACTGATGTTTTCCCTTTCAGAAAGATACTTATCTTGTTGATGGGTGGGTTCGAATCCTTGCCCCATTGCCTTCTTTTTGTTTAGATGTTCGACCGAGGGTGGAGGACACGGTACAATATCTGATGGGTCCTCGCAACAACAAGGCCCATCATTAGTGACAATAACAAGTTTTATAACGAAACCCTTAACTTGGAAACTGTACAATTTTTTACCACAAGAGAAAGCTGAAGTAATAATATAGACTTTTCATATAGAATTTAGATACAAGAAAAGAGTTAGGTCTAAACCAGTCTTGAACCGAAACTGTAACGAATAGATATACAAAATCAACAGTAAGAGAAGAGTCATCGTGCTATAGTGTTCAAATGACGAAAATGAATCACTGCCCGTCAAGATGACATGGCTTCGTTACACACCCGAAATGGTTATGTTGTAGGACTCCCATTAAAATATTCAAGGTATCGGGAAAACAAGAGATGGTAATGGTAATAGATGGACCAGCCGAGGGTCTGGTAAATATACAATATGATGACTCCATCCATTATAGGGGAGATATATAAAATAAATATAATGTATTACCATACCAAACAGAAAGAATTGACATCAAGGAACTATACACAAAGTCAACCTATCTCAACAAAATTCTTTGAGGAAGAACGATAATAGGGATAGTGAAACCATCCAGCATATATACCATGACTTAGACATTACACAGTGAGGCTTTTATATCCATCCGATAAAAATGAAGATGCATCACTTATTTGAGGGGTGGCATATGCTTTCGAGTAACCCTTACTCCGAAAGAATCCAGTGACTACTACAAAGATATCCCAAATGCCTAACCAAGAAGGGATACCTAAAATATCAGGGAGGAAACCATTTTTCTTAGGACTACAGGCGATTTCAAAAGATATTACAGAGAAATTGTCCGTAAGGAAGAGTACAACAGACATGAAAAACATGACAGAAAAACTGATAGAATAACAGAATGCCTAATATTAATTTATGAAGATTACATCTACTTATTGTTTTATCTATCTCGGTTTTGTGTTTAAAGAACTTACCAGGGCCTAGGGCCACGACGGTAGTTACACCATGGAGCGACCATCATCACTCACAGTCCTCACCTCTGGAATTAGTGTATGCCGAAACTCCTCGTAAAAACTCAAGAATGACAAAGCGGTAAACCTTTTCTAACCCTAAGCGGTGCCTTGTCACCTTGTAGTAAATGGAGGGAGTGCAGAGGACAGATTGCCATGTGACAATGGCAGAGTGAATGTGACACTTGGGGTATGGAGCCAGTAAATACAAAGGGATTCGTAGGATGGCCTTTAATGAAGTTACAGAGCTTTAACTTTGATGACAGCAATCCATCTCGTCCACTTAAAGGAGGTTTCGATGGGACACCGTCATGACTCGAGTTAAACCATTTTTTTCACCCTCTGTGTAAATCCGAGACAGAAGTTAGAACCTAGTTGTCAGCCTCCCACTGGCCTTTGGATCTATTACTTTCATTACAATCAACCGTCGATTCTAAAATAACTACAAAATAAACAAAACTTTATAGTTAGGCTAGTTGTTTGGTGTAAGAGAAAACCCGACCCCATGTTTATTACGATTAAGAACTAATTAAGGCTTCCTGCCATAACACCACAGGTGGACTTGTGCACGAACTTGAAATCTTGTGTTATTTAAAATGAGTTGCAACACGTATGGTAAGACTAACCTTATGTGCATAGCCTATGGGTATACGAGTACAGATTAAAAGTAGAGGGGGGTTTACCAATAGTTTCGGGGACCTTTCCTTATAACTTTCTACTCATGACATGAATAATAAATCCTGTGGTAAGTAGAACACTAAGAGTTTGTAACAAGGACTTTATAATATAATTTTAAAGCAAAGTTTATTATAGACTTTCATAATCAAGTCGGCAGCAGGGTCACATAACTAGGACCCTTATTCTACCAAGAAACTATATAAACATTTTTTTTTTGTGGTAAATATGAGGTTCATTACATAGTGCACAAGAGAAATCACCAAGAGATACCAAGAATATCCTTCCCCAAGTGGGGAGCACTCTTCAAGAGAACTAAAGATCAGAAATAGCGAAACTGCTACAACTTCCTAGTGCACACTACATAAGGAGAAAAGTCTAATGTGAAAATGAACTGACCTAAACTTGTATTTATACTAATTTGGGCACTTGTCTGGGGCCGACTTCTTATTCTAGGTCTTCAAATTTACTTTATTATTTATGTGGGCAATTTGGGCACTTGTCTGGGGCCGACTTCTTATTCTAGGTCTTCAAATTTACTTTATTATTTATGTGGGCCAACTTCTCTTCCTGGAAATTATATTTCCACTTTATTATTATTTCCTGTGGGTTGACTTCTCTTCTGTGGTCTTCTATTTCACTTTATTCTTTTCCTCGATGTTCTTCAATTGTTCTATGTTCCTCCTTTGACTTCTTGGAATCTTCTTCTTCTCTAAGAATAGTTGTCGAGGAGGGAATACCTCCCACAGCTACCAAAACATCAACACTACAACTGTTTCTTGTAAGGTCTTGAGGCTACATTGTATTTTTTTCATCTCTTACCTATCATATATATAGAGGAAGGAGAAAGTCCTTTCATTCATCATCATCATCATCATCATATTATTTTTTTTGTATTTATTGTCTTTGAGTTATTTTCTAGTGTTGGAAACTGTAGGATAAGTTATACATGGAAGTAGGATGTCTTTGTTGGATATCGGTCTTTTGATTAGTGTTTGCTCTTATGAAAAAGAAAAAATTAGATATGATCATCACACATATTTCACTCATTTGTATTTCACTCTTGTGTAGAGATGTGACCTTGGAGAAGAGTGCACACTAGTATTATCTTTTTCATGCTCTTTCTCTTAATTTGCAGTTGATCTCTCTCCCTCTCTCTCGTTTCTATTGTTTATTTGTGTTCTTGTAGTATTGTATTTGTGTTCTTATAGTATTGAACCGAATTGGATCCTCATGAAAATAATCTTTGTAAAATTTGTAAGAAGCATGTTCAAAATTCCCTTGGAAATTGAATGAACCATTGTGATGGTTGGCCTTCCAAGGAATCTGTATAAAAATGAAGGTTGTGATGAAGAAGAGAATTGAATGGAATAGAGAGGACAAATGAGGAGGAAATGGAGAAGTGGATTAGTAGAGGAGTGTCCAAAGAAGAAATATACTTGATGATTGGAGGAGAATAAGACATTTGGTTTGTCTGGCGATGAGTGAATATTGTTGTTGAGCCATGGACACCTACAATTTTTATACTACTAAATAAAAACACATTGAATATGTTTATATCTCACTCTTTTGGGATCAATTTTGTGATCAATAAAATCCCCAATCAACCTAGTTTTCTTCCGAGTTGGTTTTCCATGAACATCTTGGTATCTTTGTGTGTGTTTTAATGTTATGTAGAGTGCTCTGGGTGATATTTTTGTTGTCATTTATGGTGTATTGTTATTTCCTCGCACATGGTTATGATGAAAAGTATCATCTTATAATTCTCTTAATTCACCTAGAAACCAATTTCCAATAGTATTTAATGAGTGCCAATAGTTCTTTATTCTCCTTTGTCAATTATTCTCAGAGATTAAAGATAAATGGTTGCCACCTTATAATTATTGCACATATGTAGGAGGTTTCCAAATTGGTTTAATTTAGTCTAGTGGATTGATGGGATTTTTTAGCATTGTTGGGTGTTTTTGTTTTTTCCAAGGTCATTCCCCTCTCTTGTGATAATTTTTTTTTATTTCTCCTAGGTGAATTTTTTATTTATTAAGTGTCATTTTTAGACATTGAAAGAATATCATAGAGTCCCACTTCATTTTGGCATTGATAGAGTTGTAGAATCTTGTGTGAAATTGGGATTGCAAGCAATTGAGTAGTGAAACACATATGTAATGGAGCATATTTTTTTTCCATTGGTTGGAATTTAATAGCCCATATTTTGTTTGCTGGATTTTTGAACTAATCATTGTAACCAATTAATAAACAATAGTTGAAGATGCATGATCTTAGAAAATTTTCAATTGCATGTACCTCATTTAATTTCATTCCACATAGTATCCATGTTGGTGAAATGGATAGAATGTAGGCCTATAATTTTATGAATCATAGGGTATTAGACTAGGTTCATATAGAACCTCAAGTTGTTGCCATGGGAAAAACATTGAAGAGGGATATGCTTGAAGAGTTGAGAGACTTCAATAAGAGCATCCAAGAGGAAAGTTAGTATTGGAGTAAAAAGATGATGAGATGGAAAATTAACTTTCCAAATGTCACGACTCCACCACCATGAAGGAATAATTAGATAGGAGAAAATTGTACCTCTTTCAATTGGAGGATAAATTCTCTCAGTTGGATAATTGGCAAGAGGAGAGGTTCACCGAAGTGATTTCTGTGCTATAGTAGGATTTGACAATGAAAGAAGTGGCCTTGAAGAAGATACAAGAAGCTATATAAGAGACCAAGGAATCCCTTTCTCTTTCCAATATAGAAGCTAGCACCATGGAATAGTTAAGCATGGTAAACTCACCTTCAAAGACCCATCCTCGAGACACCTTCACTGAATTTGAAAATCACACTAGAGTCATCGGTTCCAAGCTCATGAGGAAAATGGGCTATGATGACCAAGGCTAAGGAAAAGGTAGGCCAAGGGATTTGTATTTCCACTATAGATCAATAGAGGCCCAATCATAGAGGCCTCATATTTAGTGGACAAGAATACAACACAATTTCAGCTCAAACCACCTTTGTCAAGTCAAGAGGAACAAAAAAGGAAGTCATTACCATGGAGGAAAAGACTTCTAGAAAAGGAGTGTGCAAAAATACAACCAAATATTTTTGTAGAGGCTCCGAAGAGGGAAACAAAGAGATGATTCCACCATACATATCCACTCCAATTCTTGGGGGACCAAGAAACCATGCTAGAAATCATGATCATAAACCGAAAAGGAATGGCATAGTATCTTTGGTTTGTTTTACCTAGGTGAATACTCAACTATAATAATGTTTGGAAACAAAGGAAAAGGCCTTGAAGAAGCTACAAGAAGTTATCCAAGAGAGAAAGGAAGCCCCTTATGTTTCCACTATGAAACCTAGAACCATGGCATCCACTATGGAAACTAGAATCATGGCATAGTCAAGCATAGTAAACTCACCTTCCAAGACCCTTCATTAAGAGAACTTAGGTAACATTGAAAATCACACTAGAGTCATATACTCCAAGATCATGAGGAAAATGGGCTATGATGACTAAGTCTTAGGAAAAGATAGGCAAGGGATTCTCAGAACCTTGGACGATGAAGAGATGGGCAAGGGCAGAACTCCATTGATTCTTCTGCATCTCATGCCTATGATTCCTCCGCACATACTTGGACTCTATACTACCTCCATTGGCACTAGGCTAGATTAAGCTTAATATACATCCCAATTTTTTAGTTTGCAGGTTTAGAGATACTACACAAAGCACACTCCTTCACAAAGCTCTTGACATTGTTGTGCATATGTGCCCAAGGAAAATACCTTTGTAGTTTATCCAAATTTTTATCAATGAAAAAATTCCTTGCAACCCTTAAACCATGCACTTCATTTAAAAGAAATAATGGTTGTTTCCCTCTTGGAACAGAAACTAGAATAGGTTGAGTCTGCATCAAAACTAGAATAGGTTTTAGTCATGTCCCTTCTCCAACCCTTGTGTTCACCTGGATCCTATTACTACAAACGAAACCGATGTTAGCATGTTTTCAGACAGAAGGCAGAGTATTTGTTTGTCATTGATGGCAAGCTCAGCCCGATGATGATGAACAAGAGAAAGTGGCAAGACTAGCAGTGCAACGATGATTGCATGGTAGAAAATCCTGAAATGCAAAAGGTCATAGCATGTCAAATAACTCTATTTCGGAGTTTCGCAGACCGAGAAATTGGAGTTTCAGATACCGAGTGTTGGAACTGTAGAAACACTTCACCACAGGAGACCCGAAGTCGTGAATTGCGAAATGCCAAAATCCCGAATTAGGCACAACGAAGACTTGTGAATTCGCGATATATTCCTAACCGTTGGATCAAGGATTGATCTGGACCATTGATCAGACATGACGAAGGCCTGTGAAGTTTCGATAAGATATGGATTGTTGGGTCCATAGGACACGTGGTGAAAGATCGTCATTTCGCTGACTGGAAAGTCAAAGGAAAGGGGTTCCCTAACCTCTCGAATTCACGACATGTGAAATGTCGAAGTGCCGAATTGTGAAAAACACCTTTTGGTGTAGGTTTCAGTTACCGGGAGATTAAGAAGTCAAGAGTCGAGACTCTCCAACATAGGAGTCCTGAAATCACGAAATGTGAAATCCCGAAATCTCGAAACAGGCACATCTACTGGAATTTTGGATATTGGGAGTTGGAGGAGTCAAGAGTCGAGACTCTCCAAAACAAGAGTCCCGAAGTCACGAAATGTGAAATCCTAAAATCTCGAAACAGGCACATCTACCAGAATTTTGGATACTGGGAGTTGGAGGAGTCAAGAGTTGGGACTCTCCAACACAGGAGTCCCGAAGTCGCAAAATGCGAAATCGCAAAATGTCAAAGACTCCATACCGGAGGTTCGGATACCGGNGAAAGGAAGCCCAAAATTGTGAAGTGCAAAAAATCGAAAAGTTGATCTAACTCCATTTCAGAGTTTCGCAGACCAGGAGGTGGAGTTGTCAAGAACTCTCATATCAAGAGTGTCGGAATCACGAAATGTCAAAATGAAAATTTGTGGAAGGTGCTAACAACTAAACTCCATTTCGGAGATTACGACTTGGAGAGTCGAGATGCTCGCATCAGAAATTCGTGACATGCGAAATGGAGAAATAAGCACAAGATCCATCATTTTAATCCAATGGTGCAAGTGAACTTGAATATGATCGGAGGGCTATTGTTCCATCTCATAGTTAATTGATCAGTTATGAATCAATTAGCAAAATTGATTCATGATTCTTGATCGGTTGGCGTTTCAGTTACTGAGACGTTTTCTTTTCCTAAGAAGATTCAAAGTGAAACTGCCATCGTGGTGATGAATAAAAAAAAAACATAGAGACTGTGTGTGGTTGGTTGTTCTGACTGAAAAATGAGTAGAACTGTATAAAGGTAAAACTACAGTATGCGCAGTGTGAAGAAAGCTTAGAGATAAGGAACAGAAGCTGAACATAAGAGAAAAGGTGAAGAGAGAATAATGTGCACATATCAAAAATCATGAGAAGGACAGAGATAGAATAGATAGAAAGAGACAGCAAGTCAAGCCAAGTATGAACAGAGCAGAAAAATAGTGTAGCAGAGAAGAATTGCAGAACAGTGAAGAAGTGGTAAGAATTGATTTATCTGTGTTGTTGGTTATTCAATCATTTATTTGTAATAAGGGAGGTAGGGAGGTGCTAGGGAGGACTTATGTCCTCAGAAGTTCAAGTGGGTGCTTGAACACAAGGAGTTGTAGCTTCCATCTGGTTGCAGTCAGAAAAACCAGGGTGACAGGGTAATGCAAGGTAGAACAATTGTTCTCTATTATACAGGTTGGTGCCTGTGTAACTGGAAGTTGGTGCTTCCATCCAGTTGGTGCTGGAACACTTGGGGAGTTGGCGCTTCCTTCTAGTGGGTGCTAGATAAATTAGAGAGTTGGTTCTCTAAAACAAGTTGGAGCTTGTAAAACAGAGGTAGTAGCCTCACATTGAGTTGGTGCTCAATTAAAGATGATGTACAGAACTTAAAAGATTGCCTATCATTTCGAAGAAGAAGAGGTTTTCTCCCTTTATGGGTTTCCTCATGAAAATTTGTCTCTGTGTATATCTTATGTGTGAGTGATGCTTATTATTTATGTTGTCCATATGTAGTATATTATTGATGGTCACTTGGAGAAAGATTAAAAATAGTTTTAATTGTTAACATTTTTTAAGCAATGTAACAACTGATTCACACCCCCCCCCCACCTTTCAGTTGTCTTAGTAATTTCAACAACCCATTCCCCCTACATTCCAATGGAGGAATGATTGTACCCTTACAGCTTCGCCACCTGCTACATTTTTTCTATGTCAGACCGAATACAACCATTAAGGCCCAGCCTGATCACACAAACAGCTACCTGTCTCAGGGATTTGTGTTTTAGCCACATCAATGATAGATTATATCTTCGTGGCTTAGGACCGATCTGGAGCTGGGATAATGCCTCCCATATCAGGACAAGAGCATGTATAGAGAGCACTTTCTGGATGGGAAAAACATGATGCGTGGTGAATTAACTTTTGTGAATTGAGAATCACAACAATCACCATATGCCCTAAACATATTGTTTCCCATCTTCCTTGCATCGTCTGTGACATTTGTTTTTATAGAAAACTTGTTTGCTTCATACAATCTCGTTCTAAATACACGATTAAAGTTCCTAATGCTTTGCAACTCTCACGTGTGTGTTTAGTCATGAGACAAAAATATTAACTTTGAACCAACTTTTCCCTTAACCATAGGATATCAAATTTGAGTGAATTCCAACCATTTTCAAAATCAATGATTATATTAGGTAACCTAAATAGGAGAAGAACATAGCAGATCTTATTTTCAAAATATTTATCACACTACCAACCTTCCTAACTTATTAACTCAACAAAATTATGGTGATCTTAGAAAGTTTCTCTCAATGTTTTTCGAGCACAGAAACAAAATTCTAAAGAATCACAAGTAATCACTTACCCTTTTAAAATCGATAGAGCAAATTATGTTTCAGTAAAAGTTTATTTTTATTAAGAAAAGTAAGTACATATTTTTATTAATGAAGTACACACATTTATAATAAAATTCCATTTCCAAACTTCATGCAATCGAAAATGGAATTTTCAAACTGTATTAAATGTTGCCAACCCTGCTGTTGGACGCAGATTCCTCCCTGGTTGCCAATATCTCCTTTGCTATTATATCATCACAGCGCCAAACTTTTGCTGCCACTCAGCCAAGTTCGGGTTTGAGTGTTCAGTCACAAACGTAACTCGTGTTTGGATTTGTAAGCGGAGTTTCATCAAGATGTAAACAGACCGCAGTTTGAATGTCATAAAGGTTGTCGAGGACATGCGTAATGACCCACCATGCAGGACAACGGGTAGATTTAACTGAGATTACCTTCAAAGAGCCTTCTGAGTTCAGAGAGTTGGACATGACATAGAAGGATGTTTTGTTAAAAATTAAATTTAAAATGAAAATATCAGGAAGTTTTGTTTAAATGAAAAATAGAAAATCATATTAAACACATAAAACATTGTCTCGTAAAAAAAATATTAATAAAATGTATTAATTATTAAAAATTACTAATCTTTATTACGCCGAAAGGCGTACACCTATTGACAATGGGCACATTTAATAGGTTTTTAGTGTTTAATCAATTTTGTATGGACAAGATTAAATATTGATGGAATATTCTTAGTCGTCCCAATAAATCAATGGTTGAGATTTCAACTACTAACTTCCTCACTATTATAAAGACATCAGTTTACATGTTTATTTTTTTACCTTTACTTAATTATATTTAAAATTTACTATGGTGACTAATTGATTACCAAGTCTGAGTCATTAGCATTTCATTTTCTGGACCAGCCGACTAAGCCCAATGCCTATAGAGATCCTAATCTGATTGATTGGATTTCTGCACAGTGCCTATCGAGCTCCTGATCTGATCGATTGGATTTCTGCACAGCGCCTATCGAAATCCCGATTTGATCGATTGGATTTCTGCATAGCTATTTGCTTTATCAGCTCTATATAGATATCTTCAATTAGCGAAATATGGCCACTGTTGAGGTATATCAATGGATCTCTGGTAATATTGGCATTGCTATGTTTATGTCTATACTTTTCATCAATCTGTTTTAGTGAGATCTATGAATGCATATATTTCATGTTCAAATAAATTTTAACTATCGGATAATCAATTTGATTGATGATTCATTCAAGTTTTTGTGCCCATTGCATTGATTGCAAGCGAAGAATTGATGAAGGTCGTGGATGAAGCTGTGAAAGTTACCGAACCCACGACTGAAAAGGCTACCGAAGAAGAAGCTCCCGTTGAGGAGGTTCCTACGACCAAGAAAACAGTCGATGAGAGCCCCACCACCTTTGAGAAATCTGCAGACGAATTGCTTGTCGCAACCTATGCCTTAGATCTCGAAGCAGAATTGGCCTTGCTGAAATCCGAGGAGGAAGTTGCCCAAGTGCCTGATAAAGATGAGCAGGGTAAAGAAGTGTCTGTAGCTGAAGCTCCTGCCGAGGCTGTAGCTGTTGAAACAACAGCAGAAGAAAAGGAAGAAGAATCGTCGGTCAAGGAAGTGTCGAATCGTTTAAATCCAAGCGGTTTCTCTCAATTTTATGCGTTATATGCATGCAAATCCAAGCTGTTCAAATATTGGCTTGTTATTTGTTCAGAAAGTTAAGTCTTTGGACATAAGATGAAGTAACATGTCTACAATTAGAGCACATAATTTTACCAGTCGTAAGCCTTTCTGCCACATTTAGTTTTACCAAGAATAAGCCTTTTAGCGTTCACCAGCAGCAAATTAGCGGTTGTGCTAGTATAAATGCAAATGGAAATGCCCCACTATATATTTAGTTAGCAGGAGATCGCTATCATCTGCCCGTTAGTTACCTTAGAGAGGATCTTGTGATAAAGATACTCTCACGCGAAGATGCTCCAAAATTACAAGGGTGTCGGCCTGATC
The DNA here is from genome assembly GCA_010110895.2 of Picea sitchensis. Classification (NCBI taxonomy): domain Eukaryota; kingdom Viridiplantae; phylum Streptophyta; class Pinopsida; order Pinales; family Pinaceae; genus Picea; species Picea sitchensis. The sequence continues at coordinate 65,125 of SNQJ01S0002627.1, forward strand.
GGTCGTCCTTCATCTCCATACTTGAATTCCATGTCTCTGCACATGTTTGATTTCTCTGATAAACCTAAAAAGAAGCAACAAAACATGATCTTAATCTTCATCAAATGAAGAACAGTTTATTAATTTTGATGTATAGTATTGAGTTAGAAGATTAGTTTTAATGGTTCAGTGATTTAAGTTTAATGGATGTCCAACTTAATTAAAATCCTTAATGAGGATAAATAAAATACTATCCATGAAAATACAATACAAGAAAGTGCCATGTAAATTCATATATATATATATATAATGAAAATACACTTAGAATTTGGAAAAAACCACACAATGAGGCAATTCCCACAATCTATATTATTGAATGAGGACTGATTACATCATTATATAGGAAATGACTCTACTTAGTCGGTTACAACAAATTACAGAAAACTAGGATCTACATTAAGTGAAGTAGAGTTCAACTATGCAACGATCTCTTGACTAGTAGAGTTCTTCTACATAACTATCTCTTGCAAATGACTCTTGCTCCATTATTTCCAAGTCTCCCCCTTAATGGAAAATGGATTGACTCCTACACCTAACATTTCCCTAAACATCTCAAACTTAATCTTTCTAAGAGGCTTAGTGAAAATATAAGCAGCATTTTTACAAGTATTACAATACATAAGAGCTATTTCATTTGACTGCAACTTTTCTCTAACAAAATGAAACTGAGCATCAACATGCTTTGTCTGTGTATGATAAATCGGATTATTCGTCATCTTCATTGAAATTTGATTATCACATTTGATCATTGTAGGTTCCTTTTGTTCTTTTCCAACATCTTGAAGAAGTCTTCTCAACCAAACAACTTCACAAGTTGTTGCACACAAGGCTTTATATTCTGCTTCAGTAGAAGACAAAGATACAGTAGACTGTTTTTTACTCTCCATGAAACAACCCCTGATCCAATGCCAAATGCATATCCATTGGTTGATCTTCGATCATCCAGATTGCCAGCCCAATCAGAATCTAAGTAACCTATCAACTCAACATCAGATGCATCAGTATATTTAATACCATAATCAAGTGTTCCTTTTAGATACCTGAGTATTGCCTTCGTTTCATTCCAATGGCTTTCTAGAGGTTTCACCATAAACTGACTTAACACACTCACAGAATATGCAATATCAGGTCTCATTGTGGTGAGATAATTCAAACTACCAACCATCTGTCTATACATTGTGGCATTCACTTCCTTCAGACCATCATCACAAGAAAGTTTCACATTCTACTACATGGGAGCAATAGAAGATTTACACTGATCCATTTTAAATCTCTTAAGTACTTCTCTGAAATAATTACTCTGACAAACAAAATGTTGGCTTGCATTTCTCCAAACTTCAAGACCTGGGCAGTAATGTAACTCACCAAGATCTTTCATTTCAAAAACTTGTGACAACTACTCCTTGATTTCATCAATTAATTTCTTTGCATTTCATTTAATTATCAAATCATCAACATATAAGGGAATCAATACTACATACCCTTGCTCATCAAACTTGGTATACAGATTTGGATCACTTTTGCTCCTCATAAAACCCTCTTGAAGAAAGAAAGAGTATATCTTCTCATACCATGACCTAGATGCATGTTTTAGTCCATATAATGCTTTCTTTAACTTACACTCTAAGTATTATTTCCCTTGTTCCACAAACCCTTCAGGTTGAGTAAGGTAAACCTCTTCCTTTAACTCACCATTCAAAAATGCATATTTAACATCTAACTAGTGTAGCTTCCAATGGTACTTTGTAGCTAAAGCAATTAACAATCTGACAGTATTCAATTTAGCTACTAGTGCAAATGTTTCAGCATAATCAATACCTTTTGTTTGTGAATACCCATTTGCAACCAATCTAGCCTTATATTTGTCTATACTACCATCTGATTTAAAATTGGGTTTGTATATCCATTTGCATCCAATGGGCTTTTTATGTTTAGGCAATTCAGTCAATTCCCAAGTATTGTTTTTCATTATAGATTCATATTCTTCCTCCATT
>SNQJ01S0002627.1:76828-88679 GCA_010110895.2 Picea sitchensis
AAATACGGTGTAAATGGAAAAAAATGTAAAAAGAAAATCTCAAGTTCACTCACATTTACCAGTGCACAAAAATGTATCTATCAATTAATAAATTATTTATTATATTAATGTAAACTAATACTTTAATTTATACATTACATTAATATATTAATGTGTCATTATATTATTAATGTATGAATAATATACATTACATTATTATTGTATCAATTAATTAATTAGTGAGTATATAATTTAATAATTTAATGTATTAATATGTTATTAATATATTAATAATTTAATATGTTACATTATACATTAATGTATTATTACTTTAATGTAACGATGTATTACTAAATACTAATGTATTGCTACTTTATTAATGTATCATTAATTATATGTTACTTTATTTCTGTATTAATACTCTAATAATGTGTTTATTAAAGTATTTAGTGTATACTTTAATGTAACGATGTATTACTAAATACTAATGTATTGCTACTTTATTAATGTATCATTAATTATATGTTACTTTATTTCTGTATTAATACTCTAATAATGTGTTTATTAAAGTATTTAGTGTATTTATTGATGTATTTAAAGTATCACTTTATTAATGGATTAATATTTTAGAAATGTATTAATTAATAATATATTAATGTATTAATTAATTAATAAATTACATTATTAATCTATCAATCAATTAATAATATACATTATACTATAATGTAAACTAATAATTTAATTTATACATTATTATTATATTTTACATTAATGTAATACTTAATTAATACATTAATTGTGTATTAATACGTTAATGGTTGTCCTCAAGGCATGTCGGTCGTCAACTAGCAACAAAAACTTTATAAAAGTGGTTGATATACGTCGATTGACACAACTTTCCATCTTTTCAAAGTAATGGCGTTGATTGACATATATTAACCACTTTTATAAAGTGGTTGTTACGAGTATTTAGAAAGTGAGACTCCCAAGTGGACTTGTTTTACTGAGTTCATTGGTTTGGGTAGATCCTAGTGCTTACATATTTTCTAAGATGTATATGATCTAGATTTAGGAGCGGAACGAACTGGTTAACAAACTGTATACAATAAACATAGAGATATGAAGAATAACACAGATATCCAATGAACAATATCTTCTATTAAATAATGAAATAGGTTGAAACTGTAAAACTACATAACTAAAACACTTTCTCGAATGGTGGCAGCTATCTCTGAGAAGAGATGTGGCTGCTACATGCATATGTCTGAGAAGAATGGATTACAATGAGGATTCAGAGGCCTTTTTGATATTATTCATGAATGCCAAAACCCTAGACATCCAAAAACCTAACCCTAGAAGGTGAAACACCAAAAGTCATGTGGGCCCCTATGGGTAAGTTTGTGTAAGTTGGTACCTCAACTTCCAAGGGTCGTAACTTTTGCATACAACCTTTGTTTTAAGTGCATGATAGTCTGTTGCAAATATCTTTTAAAGAACTACACATTCTTCCATCAAACTCTAACACTACCTACAATTTGATTGTGGCAAGCCAAAAAAACAATGTTTAGGGCCCCAAAACAGCCTTGGAAGTACAAGATGTGATGACATGAAAACATACAAAAAAAGCTAGTTGTATAAAGTGAGAAGCCACCCGTATCCACCTCGAGGATGTGTAGGGCTTCAAACAGCCCCAAAAGTGTAGAACCCACAATTACAAAGAATTATAGAAGAACGTGTTGAACAAAAATGGACAAGAGGAGCCAATTGGAATAGTGGGTGGCCACCAATATCCACCTAGATCAATCCTCCCCCCTTAGGAAACAATGGTCTCCATTGCATTGAGTTCCCCCATCAGGTGAGGAAACTTATGTTGGATTTGGCCCCAAGTGAGCCACTTGCCTTGGTGTAGGAGTTGCCTTACCTTAACAACCCAATAAAGTTGGATCCTCTGCTAGCGAGTGTCCTTGACCTGTGTGTCCATTTTATTATCAGTGGAGGCTTGTTCCATGTAGTCTGGGGTTGAGCTTGGTTGGTGTCATCTATTCTGTGATCTCTCACGTGTCTAATAATGGTGGAAAATATGGTCAAAGGAGGTCCACATTGAACACTAAATGCATGCCAAGGAAGGGTGGAGTGTTCAGCTCAAAATCATTGCTACCCAGAACTTTGGTGATAGTGTAAGGCCCATAGTGAAGTGGGTGAAGCTTTCTATATGGCCCCATGAGACGTTACTTCCGCAAATGTAACCAAACTTTTTCACCAACCTGAAATTGGTGTGGTACCCTATGTTGATCATGGTGCTACTTGTACTTAGCATTGGATTTCTGCAAAATCTCATGGACCTGTTGGAAGATGTGTTGAATCCACTCAATGAATCGGGTGGCTTTGTCAATCTTAGACTGAACATGGGAAGAGTATGTATGTGCGGTGGCAAGAGGAAGTGCAACATCAATGGGTCCCAAGCGTTGGAATCCTAAACCCACCTAAAATGGGCTATGTCCGCTAGAGCTATGGAGAGCCATCTTGTAACTATGTTGAACATAGGGGAGACTCTCACCCCATGTACATGGATGCTTAGAATTGTACATGCACAAGATGTGCACAATCATTCAATTGATGACCTATGTTTGTTCGTCGGTTTGGGGGAGGAAATCAATGGATTTTATGAGCTTGGTGTTCAACAGAGACCAGAGACTTGACCAAAATGTGCTAAGGAACTTGTTGTCCCAGTCGGATATGATGGTCTGTGGTATCCCAAAGTGGACCCACACTCGTTCGAAGAAGAGCTTGGCAGTGTCTTCCATTGTGATATTCTTATTGCAGGCTGTGAGGATGGCCATCTTCGAAAACCAATCAATGACCACAAAAACATAGTCATTTCCTTACTTGGTGGATGACAAGATAGACATGTAATCCATTGAGATGGATTTCCAAGGATTCCCAGGAATAGGAAGAGGGGTGTATAAGCCTTGCTTCTTGATTCTTGGCTTGGCAATGGCATAGGCAGTGCAAGATATGATATACTTGCTGACGTCCTATCGAAGTTTTGTCCAATAAAAATGTTTCTGAAGAATGACCACGGTTTTCTCCATGCCAAAATGTTCTTCCACCCGATTGTAGTGGGATTCCCAAATCAGGTTTGCATACTCACTTCTAGGAACACAGAGATGGCCCAGGTGGCATAAGAGTCCATTCTGAATGTGAAAATTGGTGATAGTTGTGCCTGTACCAAAGAGCTTATAGGTGGTGGCGATTTGGTGAAGTCTATATCTTGTTGATAAATTTGGGGCCACTTAGATGCTTCATGTCCACGAGAATGGAGCATAGTGGTGAGTGCAGCCATAGGAGGCCGACTGAGGCAATCAGTGACACGATTGGAGATACTTGTCTTATACTTGATGTTGAGATGGAACTGTTGCAGGTAGGTGTACCACTTCTGATGGCGGTCGTTCTACAATTTTCCATGTGTCTACATGAACTGCAGTTTTGATTAGTGTGTATGATCATCTCTTTTACCGAAATGTAATGTTTCCATTCACGACAGGATTGTACAATGGAATACATTTCCTTGTCATAGGTGGGGTATTTCTGGATAGTTTCGGAGAGTGTCTCACTATGGTATTCCACCGGATGCTTGTGCTGAGTGAGAACTACTCCCACAGCATAGTCAAATGCATCAGTCTCAATATTGAATGGTTGTTGCAGATCGGGAAAGGAGAGTACTGGAGCTTAGCACAAGTGATGCTTCATATCATTGAATGCTTATTGTTTCTCCTTCCCCCACACGAACTTTTCCCTACCACCACCCTTGGTCACCTGGTTGAGGGCCCATGCAATATGGGAGAATTCCAACATGAATTGTCGGTAGAAGTTGGCTAGTCCCAAGAAGCTTTGAAGCTTGTTAAGTGTGGTTAGGGCTGGCCAGTCATGGATGACTTGGATCTTAGCTGGATCAATATGTACCCCATGCTCATCAACAATGTATCCCAAGTATTGAACCTTGTTCATGCCAAAAGAGCATTTTTCCAAGTTGGCATATAACTTGTGCTGCCACAGAGTGCTCAAAACTTGTTGAATATAACGCATGTTCTCCTCCCATGTCCTATTGAAGATGAGGATGTCATCAAAAGATACCACCACAAAGGAGTTGGTGAAGGGTCTCAATACATCACCCATCAACCTCATGAAAGTGGTTGGTGCATTTGTTAAGCCAAAGGGCATGACTAGTCATTCGAAGAGACCTTCTTTGGATTTGAAGGTTTTCTTCCATACATTAGTTAGTTCGATGGGAACCTGGTGGTATCTAGAATTTAGGTCAATCTTGTTGAAGAACTTTTCCCCCTTGAGTTGGTCAAGAAGGTCATCAATCCTAGGAATGGGGTACCGGTTCGTGACTGTGATTTTTTTTAAGGCTATGTAATCAATGCAAAGTCGCCACGTCCCTTCATTCTTATGCACCCGTACAATTGGGCTTCTGCAAGGGGAGGAACTGGGTCTTATGTGCCCCTTTTGAAGCAGCTCTTGGATCTCTCCCTTGATTTCGTCATTTTCCCTCAATGAGCGACGATAGACTAGTCCATTGGGTAGAGGTGCATCAGGGGTTAGATCAATTGGATGCTTAACTTGGCAGTGTGTCAGTACCCCTATAGGTGAGGAGAATATGTCTCTTTATTCTTCCACGATCTCTTCCACTTGCTTCCTCTACAAAGAGAGACTCTCTGTAGAGGCCATAGATGTGGTGGAGACCTTCTGCTTATTGTGAGCATGGATCACAAAGAAGACGAACTTCTCAGTCTGTGAGATTAACTTACTTCTTTACTTAGTAGATATTAAAGAAATAGAAGTAGGTGACGCTACCTCTGGTATCTTGTACAATTGTCTAACCAAAGTAATAATAAAATTGCGGGGTCTAGACTCATACACAACATGACGCTTCCATAAATATGGTTTTCCTAAAAGAACATCACAAACTTCAAGGGGAGAAATATCACACAGTACCTCATCTTTGAAAGGCTTGATGTCATAGGGCAGACAACAATATTGGTTGACATGAATATCTCATCCTTGGCGAATCCAGCCGATGGTGTAGGGTTTTGGATGTGGTGTCGTTGGTAGGTCTAGCTGCTTGACAACCTCTGTTGAAATCATTTTCTTCTGACTACCTGTATCGACAATTAAATGAAGCAGATCACCCTTTACCCACATCTGCAAGTGAAAGAGGTGTTCCCCTTCCTCTGGTTCTTCTGGTTCGTTTGGCCAGACTTTGGTGGTAGTGACAATGGCACTGGGTTCAAGATCGATAATTTGTTTCCCTCCTTCAAGATTTAATTCAGAATCATAATCAACCTCTAACTCGGAAGCCTTCATTTCATCCATGAGGAACTTCTCGGAGCGACATTCTTAGGTGTTTTGCTAAGGGATTTTCTGGTACTCACACCATTTTCCCATGTCCTTCTTCATCTTCTCATTTCCCTTCTTGTGTTGTGGCTTGGACTGGTTTTCCTGAGGGTGACCATATCAACTTGGTCCCTTGTTGTGTGGGTTGGGGATGACTTTGCCCTGCTTTGGTTGTGAGGGGTTTGCAGATCCAAACTCTCACCTTTTCTGTTTAAATTTATGCTCGATCTTAACAGCGTATCTATAAGTCGTGCCCAATGAGGCGATGTCTAGAAACTCAATTTATGTTTGAATCTATCTATGGAAACAACTACAATATTTAAGCACCAGATGACGCTCAGAGTCTTTTATACCTAATTTGGTGCGTAGGGTATGGAAAATATTGGTCAAATATGGTACTGTCTGGTCCCTTTCTTGATGTAGGATGGTCCATCTGGTGTATTGGTTCTCATAGCTTCCAACAGGGTAGTATTGTTCTTTAATGGCGTCCCAGAAGGAATCCCATGTAGGGTCCACCACAAACATTGCAGATTCCTCCATGACCATTTTCTCAGAGTAAGTATCCCACCAGTATTTAACATGGGGAACAGTCTTAAGGAGTGAAAAAGTGATCTTTTCCCTATTGGAAAAATTGTGGATCGAAAAATACCCTTCGAGAAGATTCAACCATTTATCTACAACATCCTCATTTATCTGTCCTTAAAATAATGGAATATCAAAATTTACTTGTACCTTGAAGGGGGTTGCATGGCCGCTTGATGAAGATGCCTCTCCTATGGGCAGTCGTCGAAGGATCTGCATGAAGTTGTCCATCATTTCGCTCCTTTGTTGCGCGAGGGCTTCCTCGAGCAACATTTTAATAGGATCTCCTACTCCATCATATTTATTTTCGTCCCCCATGGGTTTTTGTAAGGATCAGCATGACCGATCTTGTAATGGCTTGATTGGTTCGAGTCCCAACTTCTTATACCCATATCTTGTCGGGGACATGCACAAAGAAAAATAAATGAAGAGTAGATTTCTTTAATACCACTGATCCAGATTTAGGAGAGGAACGAACTGATTAATAGACTGTATACAATAAACAAAGAGATATGAAGAATAACACAGATATCCAGTGAACAATATCTTCTATTGAATAATGAAATAGGTTGAAACTGTAAAACTGTAGAATTGAAACACATGCTCGAATGGTGGTATCTATCTCTAAGAAGAGATGTGGATGCTATGCACATCCAACTTAGCAGAATGGATTACAATGAGGCTCCGGAGGCCTTTTTGATATTATTCATGAATTCCAAAACCTTGGACATCCAAAAATCTAACCTTAGAAGGTGAAATGCCAAAATTCATGTGGGCCCTTATGGGTAAGTTGGTATAAGTTGGTACCTCAACTTCCCAGGGTCGTAAATTTTGCATGCCACCCTCGTTTTAGGCGTGTGATAGCCCGTTGGAAAGTTATTTCAGAGAGATACACATTATGTTGCCAAACTCTGACTATGTCTACAGTTTGACCATGGCAAGCCAAAAAAACAGCGTTTAGGGCCCCAAAACAGCCCTCAAAGTACAATAAGATGTGCTAACATGAAAACATACGAAATAATCCAATTGGATTAGGCGAGAGGCCACCAGTATCCACCTAGAGGATGTGTGGGGATTCAGATATCCCCAGAAGTGTAGAACCCATAATTACAAAGAAGTACAAAAGCACGTGCTAAAAAAAAACGGACAAGAGGAGCTAGTTGGAATAGGTGGGTGGCCACCAATATCCACCTGGATCAGTATATGACTTTGGTTTCTTATTTATATTCTAAAACTTCTATCTTATGTTGGATGATATATGGACAATGGATCTTCTAGAAAAATGAAATATTAGAGGTCTTTATTTAGGACCATTCAAGGGGAAAATGGAGGCATGACTATGTACATTAGTGATGGTGCCACTTATCCCATGATAAGAACTAATTTCATTTCTTTTCAAATGCATTCAGGTGGTGTTCTTGAGTTTAGTGATATTCTATTAGTTCATATTTTGATGAAGATTCATCTTTCAATTTCTTATACAATAGATCTATAGTGGAGAGTTTCTTTTGAGGGACAAAGTACTCCATTAATGTTTGTAGCCTAGCTAGTCCTAGGACTTTGGCTAGAGGACCGAGACAAGGTGGTATTTATTATAATCCATAACATGTGTACATTTCATTAATAGAATGGATTAGTATTCTACTCTTCAAGAGAGTACAAGAGAGCACATATATTTAGTGAGGGTGAGTATACCTCCTGGGAGATATTCTAGTCACATTGCATTGGTTTCTTACATTTGTATGAATTTTAGTTGTCCACTAGATGAGGGGTGCGATACCTTGATGGAAGATGATGTTAAGGTTGTCTCTAGGATTGAAACTAATGGAAGTATTGTATAGTACAAGGATATAATTGATGGAATCTCTTAAATACAGGGAGGTACAAGTGTACTCTCTCATATAGAGGGAGTTTCCCATGATGTTACTCTTACTTTAACAGTCTCTCAAGATGTTGGAATCAGGGATAATTTTAAAGATGGAATTTAATATTAAAATGTTGAAACTTGGTCTAATCTTACTAGTCCTTAATATGCAAAATGTAAAATCTTTGGCGATAGTTTTGTAAAACTATTCAAATTATAAGGATTTTATATAGTTTCTATAAAATTTTGGTGATTTTTAAGGTAAAATAATTTTATTCTATGGAATTTGGGAGAATCGTTTTTAGAAAAAATGGAAATTAGAGATTTTGTTTTGGGAAAAGGCATGGAAAATCAGCTTGTTTTTTAAATTTAGCTCCTAAAGTCATCTATGGGTGGAATTGACCTAATTCAAGTTGTCTCAATTGATAGAGGATTTCAACTACATGAGAAGGATTTTCATGATGAGAGGAGTTGATGGCATTGTATAGGTTGTTACATATACCATGATCTCGGTATTCTAGTATCAAGGAGTTGATTTGCACAAATTCATATCATTGTGACTTTGATAGATGTCATCCACTTGTGTTGACATTCTACGGAGATGCGACTATCTTTACTATATGTCCTAGATATCTCATGATGTGATGTTTGTTGATTTTTTCATGTAATGTTGACATGGAGGATGATGTAGTTTGGAGGGTTAGTTATGTTCCAAGGTTATGTTCCTTCATATTCATAGGTGGTCTACATTATTTGGGGTGACAACTTCTTTATATGTGATATTGGTTGATTCTAGAATTGCAACAGACATAGATTTGTAGGTGGAAGATTCATTGGATTTTTAAAGGGAGTGAATGGGTTTATATATATATACTTTCCTCATAAAGAGGGAGTGATAGCTTTTGGGGTTACTCTAAAAGTGTTTACAACGTGTTTTTTGGCAGTTCGTGATATTTTGGGTACATGGTGTATGATCAACACTTATTGTTGGTGACATCACCTTATAGCATGACATGTGTACTTTAGAGTGAAGTGCTTGACTTGTGTAGGACTACGAGTGTTTCTTGTAAGGTATTAAGCCTACGTTTTATTGTTTTCATCTCTTACCTATCATATATATAGAGGAAGGAAAAGGTCCTCTCATTCATCATCATCATCATATTCTTTTTTTATTTATTTGTTTTCTTGGAGTGATTTGCTAGTGTTCATGAGGAAATTATAGGATAACTAGTTATACATGGAAGTAGGATGTCTTTGTTGGTTATTGGTCTTCTTACTAGTGTTTTATCTTATGACAAAGACAAAGTTGGAGATGATCATGACACATAATTCACTCATTTGTATTTCACTCTTCTGTACAGATGTGACCTTGGAGAAGAGTGCACACTAGTATTCTCTCTCTCACACTCTTGGTCTTAATTTGTAGTTGATCGCTCTCTCTCTCTCTCATTGCTAGGGTTTATTTGTGTTCTTGTAGTATTGATATGAATTGGATCCTCATGAAAAATATATTTTTAAAATTTTTAAGAAGCATGTTAAAATTTCCCTTGGAAATTGAATGAACCATTGTGATGGTTGGCCTTCCAAGGAATCTCTATAAAAATGAAGGTTGTGATGAAGAAGAGAATTGAATGGAATAGAGAGGATAAATGAGGAGGAAATGGAGTAGTGGAGTAGTAGAGGAGATTCCAAAGAAGAAATCTACTTGATGATTGGTGGAGAAGAATACATTTTGTTTGTTCGCCGATGAGTGAAGATTTTTGTTGAGCCATGGAAACATACAATTTTTATACTATTAAGTAACAACACATTGAATATGTTTATAGCTCACCCTTTTGGAATCAATTTTGTGATCAATAAAATCCTCAATCAACCTAGTTTTCTTCCCAGTTCGTTTTCCATTAACATCTTGGTATCTTTGTGTTTGTTTTAATGTTATGTAGAGTGCTTCGGGTGATATTTTTGTTGCCATTTATGGTGTATTTTTATTTCTGGTTGCACACATGGTTATGATGAAGAGTATCATCTTGTAACTCTCTTAATTCCCCTAGAAACCAATTTCCATTAGTACTTAATGAGTGTCAACAGTTCACTATTATCCTCTATCAATTATTCTCAGAGATTGAAGACAAATGGTTGTCATCTTGTAACTATTGCACATACTTAGGAGGTTTCCAAATTTGTTTAATTTAATCTAGTGGACTGTTGGTAATTTTTAGCATTGTTGTGTGTTTTTCTTTTTTCCTAGGTCATTACCCTCTCTTGTGATAAATATTTTTTCTTTCTCCTAGGTCAATTTGTGATTTATTAAGAGTCGTTTTTTGACATTGAAAGAATATCATAGACTCCTACTTCATTTTGGCATTGATATAGTTGTAGAATCTTGTGTGAAATTAGGATTGCAAGCAATTGAGTAGTGAAATAAATCTAAAATGGAGTATATTTTCTTTCCATTGGTTGGTATTTAACTAGATCATATATTTTTTGTTGTATTTTTGAACTAATCATTGTAACCAATTAATAAACAATAGTTGAAGATGCATGATCTTATCGAATTTTTAATTACCTCATTTAATTTTATTCCACAGAGTATCCATGTTGGTGAAATGGATATAATGTAGACCTACAATTTTATGAATCATAAGGTATTATAGTAGGTTCATATAGAACTTGAAGTAGTTTCCATGGGAAAATCCTTGAAGAGGGATATCCTTGAAGACTTGAGAGAATTCAATAGGAACATCCAAGAGAAAAGTCGATATTGGAGGCAAAAAGTGGATGAGATGGAAAATTAACTTTCCAAATGCCAAGACTCCTTCACTACCATGAATAAATAATTAGATAGGATAAAATTGTAGCTCTTTCAATTGGAGGAGAAATTATCTCACTTGGATAATTGGAAAGAGGAGAGGTTCACCGAAGCCATTGATCAGTTATAGTAGGATTTGAAAACAAAGGTAGTGGCCTTGAAGAAGATACAAGAAGCTATATAAGAGACCAATGAATCCCTTTATCTTTCCAATATAGAAGCTAGAACCATGGAATAGTTAAACATGGTAAACTCACCTTAGAAGACCCTTCCTCAAGACACTTTCAGTGACTTTGAAAATCACACTAGAGTCATCGGTTCCAAGCTCAGGAGGAAAATGGGCTATGATGACCAAGGCTGAGAAAAAGGTAGGCCAAGGGATTTGTATTCCCACTATAGATCAATAGAGGCCCAATCACAGAGGCCACATATTTAACAAGAATCCATCACAAGTTCATCTCAAACCACCTTTGTCAAGTTAAGAGGAACTAAAAAGGAAGTCATTATCATGGAGGAAAACGAATCTAGAAAAGGAGTGTGCAACAAGACAACCAAGTATTTTTGTAGAGACTTGGAAGAGGGAAAAAAAGAGAGGATTCCACCATACAGATCCACTCCAATTCTTGGGGAACGAAGCAACCAAGCTATAAATCATCATCATAAACCGAAAAGGAATGGCATAGTATCTTTGGTTTGTTTCACCCAAGTGGATACTCAACTATAATAATATTTGGAAACAAAAGAAAAGGCCTTGAAGAAGCTATCTAAAGTTATCCAAGAGAGAAAGGAATCCCCTTTTGTTGCCACTATGGAACCTATAACCATGGCATAGTCAAGAATGGTACACTCACCTTCCAAGACCTTTCCTTAGGAGACCTTCGGTTACATTGAAAAACACACTAGATTCATTAGCTCGAAGCTCATGAGGAAAATGGGCTATGTTGACAAGGGCTTAGGAAAAGGCACTCCGACAAGGACATAATTGCATTGATTCTTCTACATCTCATGCCTATGATGCCTCTGCACATACTCATACACATACTCTATACTATGTCCATTGGTGCTAGGGTAGATTAAGCCCTCTGGACATTGCTCTACATATTTAATCTTAGTGTCAAATTCCTATTTATTATTATAATCATGCTCTATCTTTAACAATAGCTTTTCAATTTCTAATTATTATCCATTGATGAAATTGATATAACATCTATTATATCAAT
>SNQJ01S0002627.1:89487-100463 GCA_010110895.2 Picea sitchensis
AATTATAATGATAATTATAATTATAATGATAATGATAATGGTAATACCTGGTGTGTATGTTATTCATAGAATGGTAATACCTGGTCTACAAGCTTAAGAGGGGTTGGGGGTTGTACCGAGACGGGCATGAAAGCAGTGACGAATACAGTCGCAACAAATTTTCAGTGGGAATTTCTCCATTGTATAAGTAAAATTCACGCCTCCCATACTGTGACCAACCGATATTATTTTCTCCTTCTCTGCTCCATCTCCATGTGGAATTAATGACTTTGTCAGTGATTAGTTGTACTCGGCCAAGCTGCTAATCCCGTCACCATCCTTTGGGTTGAGCCCAGCTCATCCCAAATCCACCGCTGTGACCAGATGGCAGGTCTTTTTAAACAGATTTGAGAGCTTGTACCAACACCACGCTCGATGACATGCCCCGTGCACCAGAACAAAGTGTGTCGATCCCGTCTCTATCTATTGGCTGCCTTACACAGTAATGGCAAAAATCTTATATCCTCTACGCCACCTTATCGAGAATGGCTACGTTACTCCGGAATGGCAAAAATATAATATCATCCACGCATCAAGAAATGACAATATGTCATTCAATCTGTTGGGTTGTGACAATATACCTTCTAGTTACATTGTTTGGGTCGAAGTTTTTCAATAGTTTGGTTTTTCATATATTTGTTTAAGATTCTAGTGTTTAAATGTAGAAGTTTCATAGGAGTTTCTTGAGAATTGTATTAATTTCTCTCCCATTTATGTGTCTTTGTTGTGTGTGATGTTTTACATTTTTTTATTTTTGTTTATGTTCATGAATTATGTTTGCATGGTTGAAGTTCAACAAGTGGTATCAGACTTGAGGTAAGTGAAGGTCTATGAGAGATAAGGGTTTGGCACTCACTCCCTAAAGAGGAAAAACTCTATGAGTTCGAAAGGGCGATGGAAGCTCAGGAGAAAGGTTGGCAAGGTGGCGGAGTTGGAAGCCATAGCAGCGATTAGACAAAGGTTTTCTCTTGGGTATATTGCTTATGTATGCCAAGTTGTGCAATTAGGAGGATGCACATGAAGTGTCTAATGGTGGTAAGTGTCTAATGCACTTGAAGATCATGGACTGTTCTAATGAGTTGCCAGAGGAGGTAGAGTTAGATCTAGCGGTGATGGTGGCAAGTCAAGCATAGAAGTGGAGTCTTGATAGGCTTACTTAGATTCGAAACAATAGTGAAAGTTTTGAATGCGAATTTTTAGGTGGAGTTATGTAAATGGGCATACAATTATAAGACCTAGTTAGGCATGTGTACCTCAATTTTAAAATGTCACTGGTAAAGTCTAGATGACCTAGGTGATTAGGTGAGCATGTGGTATTCTCATATACCCTGTTTATAAACTTTGAGGGATGTAGGGCATAAAGGTGAGTGGTGCATACTCATTTAGTGAGTTTGATCAGATTTAGTCATGAAAAATCTCAAGTTGGGTTTAAAAGGGGGTAAGTTAGGTGAAAAGTTGTGTTTTTCGAGTCTATGGTTTTTTGATAACCCGTGGTTTTAGAGCCCATGCATGTAATGAATCCCTTAAAGAGCTTAGGATACTCCATTGAAATTGACCTCGAGGTGAAAATGAAGGCTCATTTGACTAGCTTTACCATATTTGGTCAAGGAAGTACATTTTTGTTGGTTATGGTGATGGAGTTAAGGGATGTAGATTGTGGGATCCTACTACCCACAAATCATCATTAGTAGAGATGTGTACATGGAACAATCAGGAATTGTTCAAGATCACAAAGAAAGATTTTTTTGCAAACTCAGGGAACCATTGTATGGCATAAGGTACCAGGAAATGGAACAAGATGTGTGATTCCTTCATGGTGAGCCAAAGTTCTTAAGAAGTAAGGATGATCATGTAATGTTTATGCATATCCATTATCTTTGTGTTACGTTGATGATATCCATGTTGAAAGAAAAGCATGGTTGAGGTCACTAGGTTAAAGTCTTAGTTGGTCAAGATGTATGTTTTACATGAAGGATCGAGTAGTAGAAAAAAAATTCTTGGAAAAATGACAATTGTGGTTGTCACTAATGAGGTTCAATATGAACTTTTTGAGAGTGGTAAATATTCGATTAGCTTTCCACTATAATCTTTCTTCAAGTTTATGTCCTAATAGTAAGGACGAAAATGATTATATGTTTCATGTACATATATACTAGGAAGGTTGATTGGGATGAAATTTTCAACTATTTTAGATGCAGTTGGTGTTGTTAGTGGACAAATGGAAAAACCAAGTAAAGAGCATGGAAATGAATGTTTTCTTATCTAAGAAGTTGGTTGCAGCCATTTAGTTTGTGGTTATGCGGATTCACTGGAGGTGGAGTGATCCACATTGGAGTAAACAGACATGCTCACTCAAAAAGTAGTTAAGAAGTTATGGATTGCAAAATTTGAAATAATTGTTGTTATTAATATAATGAAATATACTGAATTATTTTGGATTTGTTTTTTTAAATAGAAACTACTAATGTTTTCTAAAATGAAATAAAATAGATTTTGTGAGAGGCCCATGTTTACTCTTATTATCAAGATTTAGGAAGACATTAAAAACATAGGTGGGAAGGTATTTAAATGTGGATTCTTAAAAACCAATTATCATGAGAAAATAAGTGTGAAAGAAGGTTTCATGTAGCTTCCATCATTGTAATTGCAATTTAATATTAATGAGCCTTACCTCTCTGGATAGTTGCATGTAAGTTTTGGGCAATGTTTCTAAATCCTTATCTTTTTTTCCCTCTCAACATTCACTTTTCAACCTCTAGGACGTGACAAGGTCCAATTCCCAAATAATTCCAGAGTAGTTTAAACATTCTACTTTTTGGTTCTTTTCTGGTGTTTTTTTTGTTTGATTTCATTTACAGTAAAGAATAGTTGAATCTGCAGATTTGAGTGACTAAATTTATATAATCTAAATGCCACAAGGTTTTTTCAACACATTGAATCCATTTATACATTCAGAAATACAATTTAAACAACAAAAGATATATCACCAATAATATATTTATAAAATAAATATATTTAATGCTTTTGTGTTTATCAAATGTTATAATGTCATTATTGCAATGAATGCTAAACCCAATCATAAGAAATATTAAAATAAGTTTATTAAATGGAATGGGCTAACTCTGAAGCCATCTTCCCTCCCGATTTACTTTTCCTGCACATTTTGTGAGTAAAATTAAATAATCATGAGTTGATGAAGGAGTTAAAAATAGGCAGCTAGCTGACTTGTGTGCTATAAATGCACCTTACCCGTGCAGGTGCTGGCAATCTCCCATGGCAGCTAACAAAGTGTTCTCCTGTTCGATTCTCTGGTCTAACGCTTACAGGCTTCTTCATTCTTTGTTTACAAGATCGTTTATGGTGTGGTCGTAGGATTCAGGCATTGAACTRTGTACTGCAAGATAACAAGGTATGAAAGAACTGTCTATCTTCGTATTTATATTATTGTTATTTATGTGTATATATGTTTTGTAACAGAATGACAATTTACAGTGGATGTCAATTGTTGTCCCAGTCATGAAAGCTTTGGTGCKCAATCTCTCCTCCTTGTTTTGGTAAGTCTGTCGTCTAATTTAAGTGGATGCACTGTCATTGTTTTCCTATCGTGTTATGTTTATCTATTTATTTATTTTTGCAAGGTCACAATTTTGTTCAACAAGAATGAATGAACTGATAAATTATTTATTCWTCTAATCACTGGATATTTTAAAGTCCACTAATTTGTATAATGACATCCATAATATGAAGCCACCCATTGTTATTGTATGAAAACACCTACCCTTCCTTTCTGTGAGATGCAAAGGTGCACTGATGAGGTAATAGCGTTTAGTGTTCACTCCTCACTGGCTTCGTTGGATGGTTGATATTGATAAGCATTGTACAGTCAGTCATTGACTCTATTTTAAAGCAACCAAGTAAATGTGCAAACTAAACTATGCTGGGAATCAAGTTGTTTGCATGCATCGATGTCAATTATTTTGAAATTAAGTTAAATTGGCTAAGTTTCTTGATCAACTTTTATGTCAGTCCTCAGTTTCCAAATTCTCTAGTAGAAATTTCAAATTTTGTGTTTTCAAGTTTTGGGACCAGAGCTCGCTCCCTAGATAGGTTTCTGAACTAGTTTATCTTTTATTTCTTATTAAGTCTTCAACAAATTAAATGAAAAACACTTATCAAATTAAATTATACACAAGGTACAACACTTAATCATTAATTAGTTATTAGAGTAGTAGTTCAACTTTGGAATTTAGTATGAGTTTAATTTGAGTGTATGGTTCATTAAAATTGTTAGATAAGTCATTTTGTATTTTTTCAAGAATAGTGAAAGGTTTGTTTATTAATATAAGAGATTATTATTTTTATTAATAATTATTTGAATAATTCTAACAAGTATTTCTATTTTTTAAATTGCTTTAACAAAATTGATGAACATAATCCAATTAAAGAGTGAAATAAATAAATAAAAGTGGATTAAAACTGAGTTTCCAACTTCCGAGCCTAATTGAAAAGATTTATTACAAATTGATAAAGCCAACATATGTTTTTTCTATGTCTCCTATTTTTAGGATTCTTCTTACTCATCTCTTATATCATGTATACAAATTCAGCCCAAGATTTGGTGATTCTATTATTTTATAGATAAATAAATTTTCTTTGAAACAAGCAATTTCTTATATCATGTATAAAAATTCAGCCCAAGATTTGGTGATTCTATTATTTTAAACATAATTAAATTTTCTTTAAAACAAGCAATTTCTTAGAAGCATTGTAAAGAAAAATAAAATGTTAAAAATAAAATGTTTTAATTGTTATGGGATTTCTATGGTGGAAGCAATTTGCACTAAGATTTTGACAAAGAGCCATAGTATATGTTATTTCTTTATCATATTTTCTTTCTTAATTTACTAATTTCTGGTGGAAGCAATTTGCACTAAGATTTTGACAAAGAGCCATAGTATATGTTATTTCTTTATCATATTTTCTTTCTTAATTCACTAATTTCCTTGGCTAGGTTTTCTAGATTTATTTTGCATTGTCTTACTATAGCATTTGTGAAAATTGTCATTTTAAACATACTCTTCTCCACTAAAATGGATACTTTGGTGCTTAATTACTTGAAAGTTTTAAAAGAAAATGGCATTTTCTTTAAAATTGAATCTTTGCCTTTCAAGGTCTACTCTAACTTGAGAGTTATACTTAAAATGTAAATGCTTCCACATTACCTTTGTTGTCCTTGGCTCTTGATAAGACTACTCAATCTCTTCCACTCTTTTTCTCTTAATCTAAGATTTTGTTCCCCATGCAAAGGTGGATTGATAAGATTTTAGTGTTCACTCAACAAGTGACTTAGTTGGATGTTTGATATTGATTTTTATCATACACATTGACTCTTTTTGAAGCAAGGAGCTATGTGTGCAAACTAAAAAAATTTGAGCACACACTTATAGTGAGAGAGGGGAAAGGGAGGGGGAAGGGGAGGAGAAGGTAGGGGGGTTAATTAGCATAAGACTATTTTTTATTTTTTCAAACATTCATCAACCATAAGAAAAAAAATCACATATGGGATCTATTAACTGCAAAACATGGAACATGAGATTTACGTGGGAACCCTTTCGAGAGAAAAACACAAAACTCATCTTTATAATTCTTTGTAGTCACCAACCTATTGTTACAAATATTTTGTAGGAACCACCAACCTACTAGAGGCACCAATCCTCTTAGGTACAAATCCTAATATGCACCAACCTACTCTCAGTAGACACCAATTTACTGGAGACACCCATCCCCACTGCTAAGCACCAACTTATCAAGAGACACCAATCTATTTGTTTGAGTGGCACCAATATACTCTTGCAGATCTTTGTAGACACCAATATATTAGATAAAAAAATCCCCACTGTTAAGCACCAAATTAGCAAGAGACGCCAATATCTTTGTGTGAGTTGCACCAACCTTCATTGAGTATTCTTTCTACTTCCACCTTCACTAGATCTAAGTGATTCTTCTATCTTCATTAGGTCTTCTTACTGCTTCTTCCTTCACCAGGTCTTCTCACTACTTCTACCTTTACCAAGTATGACTAAATTTTGAATTTCCAAATGGTAACTTTCTCAAAGCTTATTGTTTTGGGCCTCTTTCCAAGAATGAACTTGTTCATCATGCCACATATCCAATTTTGTAAATATGATTTTGAAATTTTTACCTAAGGTACTTCTGTATGTCTCCTCTATTCTCTAAAATTTTCACAGTTTGAAGAGTCCCGAAAAATACTTGTTATAGTGAAAATGTCAAGATGACATGTTTGAAACTAATCTCAGGACAAATCATATCTCGAAAAGTACAATGAACCAACATATAAAATGTGTACCACATGTAAACCAAGATCATTTCCTTGGTCTCTGCAAAATGTGAAGGTCTGAAACATCCCATAAAATAAGTTATAGAAAAAGTGCCAAGCTGACATGTTTGAAAATGATTTTAGGAGAATTCAGGAACCCTAACTTCTACAGGGAATATCTCTGAAAGTATAGAGAACTAACATATGAAATTTATATCACATGTACAACAAGATCTTTCCTCTATCTTTGCAAAGTTTCAAGTTCTGAAACATCTCATAAAATAAGTTATATAGAAAGTGTCAAGTTGACATGTTTGAAATTGATTTCAGGAGCATTCAAGAACCTTAACTTACACATGGCATATCTCTGAAAGTATAGTGAACCAACATCTAAAAATTGTACATGTAAAAAAATATCTCCTCTATCTCTGCAAAGTTTCAAGGTATGAAACATCCCAGAAAATAAGTTATAGAGAAAGTGCCAAGATGACATGTTTGAAACTAATTTCAGGAGCATTTAGGAACCCTAGCTTCCATATAACATATATCTGAAAGTATACCGAACCAGAATCTGAAATTTGTACCACATGTACACCAAGATTTCTCTTGTGTCTATTCAAAATTTCAAGGTCGAAAATGTCCTAGAAAAAATTATCATGAAAATGCCAAGATGACCTAAAACTTATTTCATAATTCAATCTTTGTTAATCCATTTTTCACGCACACGCACACACACGTGCACACACACACACACACTTTGTCTCAATGCTTTTTATTTTTATATTTTTTCATAACTCTTCATGAAGGGACACATCCCTTAATTAAATATTTAATTCCCAATACCATGGGAAAATAGCCCAAATACCAGGGGAAAATATCCCAAACCCATGGGTTTGAAACCACCATTTCACTTTTTATTTTTTCACTTGCACCCCCTTTTTAATATACTTGTAGACCTATATATATATATATATATATATATATATATTGGAAATGTTGTGTGTATTGTAATTTCATAATATGAAATAAATGACATCACTAATGCTTTGACATCAATGACAATAATTTCAACAATCTCCCCCTTTTTCGTTGATGGAAATCCTATAATAAAACACATAGTCCATCAGGCATAGAAAGAATTCTCCCCCTATCTAAAACTCTCACCCTGTCTAAAACTCCCCCCATTTGACATAGATGGAAAATGGATGTTCCCCTTAAGCTTGTGCTTCTCGTTAAGCACTTAGTGATGAGATGGATATTACTCCCAATTTCTTCCTGAAATATTCAAATGTCTCTTTGGAAAGGGGTTTTGTGAAAATATCATTGATGTCAAAGGATTAATAATGGCATTCATGTCATATTATGGAATTACAATATATACATCATTTCCAAGATTGATTTACATATATAGGTATACAAGTGTATTAAAAAATGGGTGCATGTGAAAAAGTAAAAATTGAAATGGTCGTTTCACACCCATGGGTTTGGGGTATTTTCCCATGGTATTGGGAATTAATTATTTAATTAAGGGACATGCCCCTTCATGAAGGGTTATGAAAAAGTATAAAAAGAGAAAGCATTGAGAGAAAGTGTGTGTGTGAAAAATGGATTAGTAATGATTAAATTGTGAAATCAATTTCTAGTCATCTTGGCATTTTCACGATAACACTTTTTCTGGGAAGTTTCATACCATAAAATTTGGAATGAAAATAGGGCAGATATTGGTGTACATGTGGTACAATTTTCAGATTATGGTTCGCTATAATTTCAGATATATACCCTTTGGAAGTTAGGGTTTATGAACAATCCTAAAATTAGTTTCAAACAGGTCAACTTAGAACTTTCGCTATAATTTATTTTTTGGAATGTTTCAAACCTTGAAAATTCACAGAGACATGGGATATATCATAGTGTACACATGGTAAAAATTTTAGATTATGTATCTCCATATTTTCAGAGATATTCCTTGTGGAAGTTAGGGTTCATGAATGTTCCTGAAATCAGTTTCAAATAGGTCATCTTGGAACTTTTTCTATAACATATTTTCTAGGATGTTTCAGACATTAAAACTTTGTAGAGACAAAAGATATATCTTGGTGTGCATGTGGTACAAATTTTAAATTCTTGTTCACTATAATTTCATAAATATTCCATATGGAAGTTAGGGTTCTTGAATTCTCCTAAAATCAATTTCAAACAGGTCAACTTGGAACTTTCGCTATAACTTATTTTCTAGGATGTTTCAAACCTTGAAATTTTGCAGAGATAGAGGAGAGGCCTTGGTGTACATGTGTTACAAATTTAATATGTTGATTCATTTGAATTTATGAGATATGTTATGTCGAAGTTGGGGTTTTTTAATGGTCTTGTGATCAGTTTCAAACAAGTAAGCTTGGCATTTTCACTATAACTTATTTTCCGAGACTTTTCATACTATGGAAATTTCAAAGAACAAAGGAGACATTCAAAAGTACTGCAAGTAACAATTTCGTAATCATATTTGCAAAATTGGATATCAGGCATGATGTACAACTTCATTCTTGGGGAGAGGCCCAAAACTACAATCTTTGAGAAAGTTACCATTTGGAAATTCAAAATTTGCTTAGACCTGGTAAAGGCAGAAGTAGTGAGTAGACCTAGTGAAGGAAGAAGTAGTGAGGGGACATGGTGAAGGAAAAAACAGCAAGCAGAACTGGTTAAAGAAGAAGTAGTAAGAATACTCTGTGAAGGTTGGTACAACTC
Organism: Picea sitchensis; assembly: GCA_010110895.2. Classification (NCBI taxonomy): domain Eukaryota; kingdom Viridiplantae; phylum Streptophyta; class Pinopsida; order Pinales; family Pinaceae; genus Picea; species Picea sitchensis. Next base: position 98,606 of record SNQJ01S0002627.1, read on the forward strand.
ACATAAAGATATTGGTGTCTCTTCCTAAGTTGGTTCTTGGCGGCGAGGATTGGTGTCTTCAGTAGATTGGCATCTATGAAGATCTATAAGAGTGGGTTGGTTTCACTCAAACAAAGAGATTGGTGTATTTTGCTAATTTGGTGCTTAGCAGTGAGGATTGGTGTCTCTAGTAGATTGGTGTCTATGAATATCTGTAAGAGTATGATGGTGCCTACCAATTTTTTTACCAGTGGGGATTGGTGTCTCCAATAGTTTGGTGCCTACAAATATATGTAATAATAGATCGGTGCCTATAAATAATTATAAAGAGAAGTTTTGTGGTTTTCTCCTAAAAGGATTTCAACGTAAATCTTATGTTCCATGTTCTGTAGTTAATATATCTCATATAATGTGATTATTTTCTTATGGTTGATGAATGTTTGAAAAAGTAAAACATTGTCTTATATTGATTCACCACCACCACCACCACCACCACCACCCCCCTCTTACTATAAGTGTGTTCTCAATCATTGGTATCAGAGCCAGTTCCTTCGAAAACAATATAATCAATGGAAGGTAGATCTTGGGACCACGCGTGGAAATGGAAACTGATACTTTGGAAAATGAATACAAAGGGAAATAAATTATGGATTCATAAAAGAAAAAAAATGTCGAAACAGATGCGGAAGTAGATTTTGAAGAAGATTTCATTTGTGCTTTAATTGAAATAAAGAATGATAAGAAAAATAATTTGAAACAAAATGAGTAGTTGCAGAAATATGAAAAGGAGGATCATGATGAAAAATAGAAAAATGTCACAAAGCCTTGAAGAAAATGAGAAGACTATTATCATCCTAAATATTCAACCAAAAGAGGCAAAAATGTTAGAAGAAGTGGTGAGAATCCAATTGAAGGAAAATGATGGAAATTGCAAGAAACTGGAAGCTGAAATTGTTTCCTTAAGAAAGGAATTAGAGAAGGCAATTGCTCAGTTGAATAGAAACTTGAAGTTTGAAAAGAGCACTGAAATATTAGATGATATTATCAAATTCCAAAGATCACCACTCATTAAAATTGGTATTTGTTATGATAAGAGTTAGATGACTGCCAAAGAATATTCAAAAGCTACAGAGCCACTGAAGAAAGTAAATGAAGCAAAATCCAAAATCTATGTTGATGTACTCAAAATCTCCATCAGTGACGAAGACAACAGGAAGAGAGAAAATGATATTCCACAAAAAATTGGCATTCCTCCCAAATACAAAAAGGAAAGATTCAGAAGATATTTCCCACCAAGATGGTCTTACACAACTCAGTACCAAAACACTTTCCTTGGTTATTGTTTTTCTTACAATCACTTTGGTCATAAAACAATAGATTGCAAAGTATATGCAATAAATAATCATGTATGGAACAAACAAAAAAAGTACTTATGGGTTCTCAAACAAAAACTATAATTCATACGCTCCATTATTTAATTACAATTTTGTAAGTTATAAGTGAAACAACTATTTGAAAGAACCCACAGGAGTTTGGAAAAGGAAGCAAGAGAAAGAAAAATAGGAGGAATTAATGCTTGTGTAAACTTCCCTTCATGCTCAAAACAAAGGAATCCGATGGTACGTTGATAGTGGATTCTCAAGCCACATTATATGGGACAAGAATAAGTTTTGCACTTTGAAGGAAGTAAACGAAGGCAGTGTATCATTTGGAGATAATGTTATCGCAAGGATAGCAGGAAAAGGTACTCTTAGTTTTGATAATGGAAAGACTTAAATGAAGATTGTCTTGTATGTTGAAGGTTTGGAACATAATTTTCTCAATGTTAGTCAAATGTGTGATCAAGGACACACTCTCACATTTTATTCTCAAGGCTGTG
>SNQJ01S0002627.1:102984-117672 GCA_010110895.2 Picea sitchensis
TTCTTTTAAATTATCCTTTGTGTTTTTTTATTCTCTTTGTTTTTTGTTCTTATCCCTTTTTTTCTTTATTTCTTTATTTGTTTTTTTTTTCTTCTTGATATATGGTACTAGCTTCTTGTAATTTTCTTGCAGTGGAAGGATTACTTCTTCAATGGTAATTTCTAAAGTGTTTTTTTTAATGACAAAATTCCCTAACTTGGTATGAAATTTTTTCCTATGAGGCTAAAAACCTGTATGGCTAATGGCCAGGATCAACAACGAATCTCTGATACCAAATGAAGTGGATCTAGTGGTCCACTTCATGAGAACATCATAAATACATAACATAATTCCATATATCCATAATAAATAATATTTTATTTACTATCCATTTTACATATTTTCTTCACCTCATATGAAATGCAATACGTGCATATAAATACACGTGGGGAATGATAAGTCATGTTCCATCCAAAGTTCGTGACTTATCATTTACATTATAATGCCTATTTACATAATAACAAACCTATAACATATTATTAAATAATAATAAATGTAATATACTAGGTATAATATAGAAATACTTAACCAAGCGCTACTATGATAGGAAAATGAAGGAGTTCTTCAAACTCAAGTTGGAGAGCATGACAATAGACGAGTAAGAAAGGAGATTTTTAGAGCTACTGAAATGTGTGCCTTTTATCAAGGATAAACAAGTGAAAATTCAAAGGTAATTTAGTGGATTACCTTCATTTATCAGTGACAAGATACAATATGATGACCCTAAGACATTGGAAGAAACCATAAGGTGTGATAAGTATCTTTATTAGTAGAAAAGGNTCAAGGATAAACAAGTGAAAATTCAAAGGTAATTTAGTGGATTACCTTCATTTATCAGTGACAAGATACAATATGATGACCCTAAGACATTGGAAGAAACCATAAGGTGTGATAAGTATCTTTATTAGTAGAAAAGGGGAAGACTGGATTTCAAAAAGGCTTGGGAAGACAAGATGAAAAGTAAGTTGGAACAGGGGAAGAAGGGAACTAAGCCACCATTTTTGAAAAATATTGTGCAAGGATAGACAACTCTTCTGGAGCCCAGAATGTCAGAAACAGTGAGAAACAATTCATGGAAACAACCTATGCAGTGTTAGGCTTGTGGAAGAAATCATATGCACAGAGATTCCCCTCAAAGAGGTGATAAAGCGAGGACCACACACAGTGTACAACAAGCTGCAACAATCGAGGAAATGGGTAGAAATGTACGAAGGATTTACGCCATGCTGGATAACAAGTAGGATGAGATTCAATCACACATGATCGAGGTGGAAGGTAAGATTAATGGCCAACCCATTGTTATTTTAATTGACTCAAGAGACAGTCATAGTTATCTATATCCTAAGATGGTGGAAAGGTTTCAATTGTCGAGAAGTAATCTTGGAAAACCTTGGTTGTTGCAGTTAGCTATAGGAGAAAAAAGGAAAAATGATGAGGTGGTTAAGGCATGTCCAATGGATATGAATGGACTATGAATAAAGGTTGATTTGAATATTATACCTTTGGGCTCGTATGATTTCCTCATTGGTATGGATTGGTTGGACGAGAACCATGTTGTCCTGGATTGTTACAATAAGTCATTCACTTGTTGGGATGAGAAAGGAAATTTGAGATCAGTTCAAGGAATTCCAAGAATTGTAACTATCAGAGAGGTTTCAGCCTTGCAACTGAAGAAAAGTTACATGAAAGGATGTCAAGTATTTTCACCGCACATAGAAGAGGTACCTAAGGATAAAGTTCCAAGTATTGAAGACTACACAATGTTGAAAGAGTTTGAGGATGTCTTTAAAGAGATACTGGGATTTCCTCCAAAAAGAGATATTGACTTCTCTATAAATATGATGTCGGGAGTAGCACCTATATCCAAGACTCCTTATAGGATGAGTATGTCATAGTTGAAGGAGTTGTAGATGCAACTTGAAGAGATTCTGAAGAAGGGGTATATAATCCCAATAGTTTCGCCTTGGGGTGTGCCTATTTTTTTCGTGAAGAAGAAGGATGGTACGTTGAGACTATGTTTCGACTTTGGGAATTTGAACAAGGTAACAATGAAGAACAAGTATCCTCTGCCAAGGATAGATGACCTGTTTGATCAGCTAAGAGGCATGCAGATATTTTCCGAGATAGATCTTAGATCTGGATATCACCAAGTGAGAATAAAAGAGGAATACATCAACAAAACTACCTTCAAAACAAGGTATGGTCATTACGAGTTTACAGTGGTGCCATTTGGGTTGTCGAATGCACCAGTTTTCTTCATGTGTTTAATGAATGGATTTTTTAGAGAGTACTTGGACAAGTTCGTCGTCGTATTTTTGGATGACATTTATCTTTACTCAAAGTTTGAGGAAGAGCACAAGAAACACTTGAGGATGGTGTTGCAGGTATTGAGGGAGCATTAGATATATGCAAAGTTAATCAAGTGTTGATTTTATCAGCGACAGATTCATTACTTAGGTCATATCATTTCAGAATAAGGAATAGTTGTGGACCCAACAAAGATAAAATCCATTGAGGAATGGCCAACATTAAGAAACGTCGCAAAGGTAAGGTCCTTTATGGGACTTTGGGGTTACTACATAAGGTTTATTGAAGGATTCTCAAAGATTGTGCATCCATTCATATCCATACAGAAGAAGGGTGTGTGATTTGAGTGGACTTTGAATTGTGCAAGGAGTTTTCAACACTTGAAGAGTTTGTTGAAAAGTGCGCCAATTTTAAGGATTGTTGATCCTGATGCAAAATTTGTTGTGTGCACGGATGCATTCAAGGAGGGCTTGGTGAATTCCTGGTTCAAAATGGACATGTGGTGTACTATGAATCAAGGAAGTTGAAAGAGCATGAAAGGCTCTATGTTACTCATGATTTATAATTGGCAGTTGTAGTGCATGCCTTGAGGATGTGGCAACATTATCTCATGGGTAAAATATTTGAGCTAAGAGCAAACTACTGTGGTATGTAGTATTTGTTTGGACAACCAATTTTAAATGTCAGAAAAAGAAGGTGGTTAGAGTTCCTCAATGAGTATGACTTCAACAAAAATCATATCATAGTAAAAGAGAACAAGGCGACTGACACACTCAGCATAAGTGTAAATGAGATGCATGCTACAACCATTATCATGTACCAAATGAATTTATGCGACAGAATTTTGGAAGTTTCCAAATCAGATCTACTCTATGTGGACATAAAGGAGAACTTAAAACAAGGTATGTCGTAGCATAAGTTTGAAGGTTATGAGTTAAGAGAGGATGGGATCCTCATGTATAAACATAGGGTCTATGTGTCGAATGATCAGGAGTTGAAGAGCTTGATTTTGTTAGAGATGCATAAGGTTCCTTATGCAGGACATTCAACTTATCAAAAGACAATTTTCGTAGTCAAGAAGAAATACTACTGGTCGGGTATGAAAAAAGAAGTTGTTGATTTTATAGCTCAATGCCTCTAATTTCAGAAGGTCAAAGTTGACCATAGACATCCAACTGGTTTGCTACAACCTTTTCCCATTCTTGAGTGGAAGTGGGAAGTTATAACGATGGATTTTATAACTAATTTTCATAGTATTGTTAAGCAACATGATTTTATTATGGTGGTGGAGGACAAGCTTATTAAAGCTTCCCATTTTGTTCCATTGAAGTCAACTTACAAGGCGAACAACATTGATGAGATATACATGTGGGAAATTTCAAAGATGCATGGTGTACCTAAGAAAATTGTGTCTGACAGATATTCCAATTTCACCTCAAACTTTTGGAAAGGGTTATTCAAAGGATTTGGAACAAATCTGAATTTTAGCACAACATATCACCCTGAGATAGATGGTCGGATAGAGAGGGTAGATTGGGTGATTGAGTATATGCTCAGGATGTATGTGAAGGATAAGCCATCAAAATGGGAATACTACCTTCATTTAGTGGATTTTTCTTACAACAATGGGTATCAAGCATCTTTAAAGATGAGCCCATTTGAAGCATTGTATGGAGAAGGTGCAACACACTTGTGAGTTGGGACAACCCAGTAGACCACGCAGTATTTGGGCCATATTTTCTCTGGGAAATGGAGGAGAAGATGATAATGATAAGGAAGAATTTAAAAAACTACCCAAGACAAGAAAAAACATTGTGCAGATAAAGGAAAAAACCATAGAGAGTTTAAAGTGGGGGATCATGTATTCTTGAAAGTAAAAGCCAAGCATATTTCCCTAAAGTTGGGGAATTGTTCTAAGTTAGCAGCGTGCTATTGTGGGTCATTTGAAATCCTAGAGAGGATTGGTCATGTCACTTATATGCTTGCATTTCCTACATCATTTTGTATTCATAATTTTTTCCATGTGTCATTGCTTAAGAAGTATGTACCTGATGTTAATCATATCATGGATTGGAATGTGATTCAGGTGGAGCTAGAAGGTGAATTTCAAGTGCGACCAGTTTACATATTAGATCAAAAACTCAAGCAGCTCTGGAATCGATTCATGGAGCTGGTAAAGGTCCAATGGACTTGGTACAACCATGAGGATGCAAATTGGGAGCACGAGGAAGCTAGGCAAGTAGAGTATCCTCACTTGTTCGAAAAATTTTGAAATTTTGTATGAACATGTGTATATGATGTACTAAGGAAAATGCATAAATAAGGGGGAGGGGAATGTAATGTCCCTGATCTGGACCCATTGCAATTGTACATATAGGTTGGTGAGATGTTGATACTAATTGTTAATGTAATGTATATATAGGCTAGTGAGTCGTTGACACCTAGTTTTGGTGTTGTGCGCACCTAAGTATGTGCACGGAGAGTTGTTATCAATACATGGGCCACACATGTCATAGTGTTGCGCGCACATGGGTAAGTGCAAATATTGAACCATGTTGCGCACACTTGGGTAAGTGGACGATAATGACATGGAAGTGTCCATATTTTAGATGTGTGTGTGTGTGTGTGTGTGTGTGTGTGTGTGTGTGTGTGTGTGTGTGTGTATTGAGGTCGGAGAGCCTATGTGACTATTAAGGTTGGTGAGTCGAGACGCAGATAGGCTAGTGCACCTATCCATGTACATATAATCATAGTTATTAATATAGTATTGCATTGTTGTGCGTAGACATACTTAGACAAAAATAGATGTGGGGCCAACTCCACCAAAAAAGGGAAAAGGGGGGAATATTTTAATAATATTTCTGAAAAGTGTAATGTGGATATGTTTTTATCCTAAGTTCCTGAGGGTAGGGAATGGGTGACCAAGTTCATTAAAGCTACTTTTGAAGGTGGCAAGTGTCAAGTTGAAGGCATGCAATATGTATTTCTAGCCTTAGTGTATTTTTGGGGGTAATTACATTATTATGATTATTCAAAGAAGGATTCAAGAAGAATTCATGTTTCATGCTCTAGTGAGCAGAAGAGGGTCTGACTATATGAAAAATATAATTATTACCTTATCTACACAAAGAATCTTGTAAGGAGTTGTGGGGCGATAATCAAAGTTTATAGTTGAAGAGGCGATTTGTCAAGCCTGTGAGCAGTCTCTCTGGGTGAGACACTGGATGTTGAGAAGTGGTTTGGCAGAACCATGAACATAATCTCCAGATGAGATTTTTGTTGAGAGTTATTCCCTGGTGCACTGAGCATTAGACACAGGGCTCAGAGACTTCATGTATGGCCTGTTGTTGGTAACCTTGGAAGGGAAGTGGGATAGTAGAAGGACTATTGAGTAGAGAAGGAGCACACTTCCTTGGGTGTGATAGTTGTGTGGGGAATGAGATATCTTGGGCTAGTTGCAGCAATGGGAACCTAGGACTGAGAAATTATATTGAGAGTCAGACCTTAGCCTATCGCTAGAAGTATTTTACCCTGGTGGAGTTTGATCCCCAGCTCAGGGGTGACCTGTTGCTGAAAGCTTATGAGCAACAAAGTCTATGGCTGGGAGGAACATCTGAGTTATCCATGAAGTTGGTGACTTTCATAAAACATAAGTGTTATTTATGTGTTTGTCTTGTTTACTGTGTGCATATTTGTTTATGCTTGATATGGGTTAATTCTTTTATGTAGTTTCATATAATCAATTGTTGTTATTCTATTTAATGATAATTGCACCTGTAAGTATGGTACTTATAGCCTTTATTGTAGCTTTACATGAGTATGTCAGTTGATGATAGCCTTTCCTGTTGAGTTAATCTTGTGATTTTGATTACGAGTCTTCAAGAAGAGGATTGGGTGGTTGGGTGCGCAGGAAAGTAGCATGTGTACACCAAGAGGCTAGAATTTGTGTGTATGTGTAGGGAATTAGATTCCACATACAAGGAAATCAGATTTGGCGTATGACGCCAGGTTGGTTGTGCACATGGTTGTACTGTGTTCTTAGTATATTGGTGCACACAGTTATTTAAGTTGCTTCCGTTATTATAAGTTGTGTGGCATGACTCAAGCTTGGGTTGAGTGCATTTCTTCAAGTGATACTGCACGGAATTGTGTAAGAGTAGAATCTATGCATTGAAATTTTAGAGTAACATTGCTCGGTAGTATGTTGGGGATGTTACATTTGGGTTGACTCGGAGCTATAGAAGTTGAGGTTGTGTGGCGTGGCCTAGCCTCGGGTGGATAGGGATGTTACATGAGATCAATTGAGAAAAATGATATATGGGACAAATAGATGAGATCTATTTACGGCATAGAATAATGGGCCATATAAACTTTGATAATCTAGTAAAAATCAACACCAAACAAGCATTGAGAGATATGCAAAATATTTTTAATCCTTCAAACACTCTTTGCAAAAAATTCCACCATGGTAAATAGAAAAGGGAAATCTTCAAATCAAAGGAGTAATCAACAATGAAACCATTGGAACCCATTCATATAGATATTTTCTATGGGGGAAAATCCCCCTAATCTGGGTCTAACGACTAGGCAGAGCCTTGACACCTTAAAAGACAGAAATTCTTCTATTCTACCCCAAATCCAACAAAAACCTAATGATGGTTAAGGAAAGGGATAAAAGATCAAAATGTGTACCTTGATTCCTTCTTTCTATTGAAGATCCCTTCTTGTTGTTGTTCATTCCAAGATTGTAGGCCTCCTCCCAAAGTTGGTCTGGAACAAGTTCACAGAACAAACTATGACAACATATGCATAACTACCAATATCATCTAAAGGGTTAGTTATTCATGAAAAAAATTCATAAATTTAAACACATAGACATAAATATATGGGACAAGAAGTTTATCTTTTATTGATAACAAGATTGGAAGTTACAACCTAAATCTTGCCAACATTTCCCCATGAACCTTGCATGGTTTCCTCTACTTTGACTCCAAGTGCATTATTCCCAATATGTTATCCTCACAACAAACATGCCAATATAGGGTAAAAGGATGGATTTTATAAGGGAGGATGATTGGAAGGGAATGTTGACGATGAAACTCAAAGAAGAATGCAAAAGGCTTGGAATACAAGGGAGAAAATTTGGCAGAGTTCTCTTTCCTCTTCTTTGATATCTCCAATTGACCACCCTATGACCCATTTTATATCGAGACAATATGGTTAATTATTTTCAGAAGGGCTACAGGAGGTTAAATGGTTGGGAAACCTAACATAGCCCGTAAACTCTACCCAAAATCATGAAACTTTTTAATTTTTCCAACTTTTTAGACTATACGCGGGCTGTCAAGCATGCAGTTAGCATATGTACGTGCACTGCATATGTAGCAGGACATGTACACCATGCCAAAAAAAAAAAATTAAAGAGGAATCTCAGCTAAAGTGGTTAGAAAAGGTGTAAATGAATATGTCAATGTCAGAAATGCATGATAGTGGGATTTTGATATATAACAGATGCCCCCTAATGTCTGAGGTTTGAAGAGAAACTAATGGCTGAAATAAATTATAACATATTTAATAAAATGGGAAGGCATAAAGTCAAGTGAGCCCAGACGAGTGTTCTTAAGCATGTCATCTGCAAAAGAATAATAATAATCACTGAGGCAGGTATACCCATGCTCGGGACAAACTAAGCCTGGATGCCAATCAAGTACATTGCAGATCCATGTCATATATAGTAATCATGGCCACATGACTAATTTGTATGCTAATATAAATTGTAGTTGTGAATAATAGACAACAGATATACGTCTCAAAATCATCAGAAGATATACAAATACAATGAATCTTCAGGAGGCATCAATGCATGTAGTTGGAGATGATAGCTTCAGTAACTCGAGAAATATCTTCAATATCTTCATAACTTAGGTAGGAGTATAATGGGAGTGTAAAACTCACTATCCTGAGGTCTTCAGCAAGACGTCGTAGAAAGACTATAGGATCTCGATTATCAGTCACAGAACTTCATTGATTCTGGATGTACACTTGATAGGACTCTTGGGATGGTCGACTTATGAAGGTCAAGAGACTTATTGTATAATGGCTGACTCATGTTGTAAGAATTTCCCTTGGACAAGAGCATGACATATGAAAAGACTCATATGTGGCATAGGAGGCACCACAAACTCTCCATGTGTTTTTATGAGTAACCAAATGGAGGAAGACACATCTCTATGTAATGAGAACATCTTCCTAAGTCCATACTAAATCCCAATGCTTTATATAACAAACTGAAGGATGTGATTTGTCTAAGGGTGACTGGATTGTTGCCAGTAAAAGAGAAAATTTTCCCCTCCCCTCTTTTGGAATATTTAATTTTTTTGTCTTTTTGATATTTTTAATGAGATTGAAAAAGAATAAAAGAAATATATGTTACAAAGGATGAACAAGTGTCACATAAAAGAAAACTAGTTCCAAGTTCATGGAACATACTGATGCTCAGTGCAAGGTGACATGTGCAGGATAAGGACACTCGGGAAAATTCCTCCATGGGTCAAGGTGTCAGAATGCAAGGGGAAAAATGTTGCAAGGCCTACACCTATGGAATGCTCTAAAAGTTTAGAAACAACAAAATGGATCTGACATGAGGCCAAAGATGCAAGAGTGAGACATGCAATGTGATTTTCATATTGACACAATGAGCCTCCTTCAATGTAAAATTTTACGAGCCTAGAGAAGCTAAGCTCGATGATTTTTCACTTTTATAGAGTCTAAAAATCCAGTAAACGAAAACTCCAGAGTGATATTTTTCGTAAGGTTAGTATCCAGGGCTCGAAAAAGAATAAAATCATACCAAGGAGAACTCTTTTGATCATTGGGGCCAGAGTATTAATTTTTCTTACTTAGTCCAGTCGGTCCAGAAAAGGGTTAAACTTATATCGAAAGGACGTCTCTTCAAAACCATTTTAACAAGTGTGACAGAGACAAGATCACTCGACTATCTTTTCAATTTTAAGGAGTCTGAAAAGAGATTAACTATGGACTCCCTCGTCCTTTTTTCGTAATTTAGTATCCTGAGATCGAAAAAGTATAAAACATAACTTAGGAGAACTCTCCCTACGATACATGTCTCTCGAGGCATACCTTTTTCCTGGGTAATCTATTGGCTGGAAAAAGGGTTAAACTAATGCCAAATAGATGTTCCTTCTGGACCAATTAACGAGTGTGAAATAAACAAGTTCACTCAATAGTATTTTCTTGTTTAGGAAGTATGAAAAGGGATTAAAGAATACTCCAAGGGGTTTCCTTTTTCGTAAATAATCTCCAAGGCCTGAAAAAGTGATAAACCAAAACTAGGGAGAGTGGCCCTTTTTCGCAAATTTAGTCCCTCAGCCCCGAAAAAGGGTTAAAATTACACCTGAGAATACTCTCCTAGCGAACTTTAGTTCCTAGGGAATACCTTTTTTGTAAAAATAGCCATCCAGAATGAAAAAGGGGTAAATTATTGTCAGACAGATGTGCCTTCGAATTTCGCTTTGAGGAGAGTGAAGGGAAACAATATCGCTTGACAATATTTTCAATTTTAGAGAGTTTGAAAAGAGCTTAAAGAAGACTCTCAGTGGGATCCTTTTCTTAAGTAATCTGAACAAGGCCGAAAAGGATAAATAATTCCTCGTTAGATGTCACTTTCATAGTTTAACTGAGCTTGGAAGATGACAAACCATGCTCTTGGGATTCCCTTTGGTATTATGCCAAAAAAAGATGAGGAAGAAGGATGAGGCTTCAACACAAATTCATGGTGAGACTAAGAGGACTCCCAAGCCTACAAAAGACTCGCAGCATGGATGCCATAATGCAATACAAGGATCTATCTAGGGCATCCATGGAGAGGAAGGCTCTACCACCTAATTACGACACTTCTAAAGAAGCATAGAAGGTTCTATGTCGCATTTATATGGGATCGACCCTCTGGAAAAGAGGAAATCATCAATAAAAATCAAGATGTAAGGCGATAAAGGCATACCCTATATGCAAATGGCGAAAACATAACTTCGTCACAGGATGGTGTAGGTAGTACCTGTGCATTAAAAATATTGAATCTGAAGTAAATAAGACTTATAGATGACCAAAATATCCCAAAAAATAATCAAAACATCCATCGAACAAACCATAGGGAAGAAAAAAGGTCGAAACTAGGTCACCACAGAGTTAAAAAACCTGTAAATAGAGGTGAAATAGGTCATTTCCACCTTTGTTGTTTGACAAAAACCAAAAATAGAAAAAAAACCTCTTCCTTCAATTGCACATTCAGAGATCTACAGTGGATGAAATCAACTTGTTCTTGGACCAAGTAAGTACTCTTCCCTTTCTCTTGCAAATTCATTCAATTTTTATGGTTTTTAGAGAAAATTGTGGGCCATGTGCCCTAAAATTTATCATGATTGTGCGTGCACATGCATTTTCCAAGATCAACACATGAATGTATGCAAGTTGAGCTAAACTCAGCACGTGTACATCCACAATTGTCTTCAAAACATGGTGTGTACATGTTATTAAAAAGGAGAAATAAAGGCACCAACTCCCAAAAATTTCCATGATTTAGGATGTATGTGCATTGGAGAGAGAGAGTGTAATGTACCCCATGTTTACCAAAAAAAAAAATCCAATTTGTTTCTAGTATCATTAATCAAAACCTTCCAACATTACTCCAACCTTTTGTAACGATCCCCCCTGTCAACCTTTGTCTAGGGCACGCCACTTCCAGAGCAAACACTCATGCTCTGACCCCAGTAGGTAACATTCCCAGCCATAGGGTCGGTCCATGCTACTCTAGTGAACACTTTCGTTCCCATACTGTAGAACATATAGTAGCATACCCAGTAGTCAACTAAGCAATGCCACATAAATTTACTCTTTAGACTGCATGCAACTAAAACATATACATACAGCACACTCGCGGAAGCTTTACATCTAAACATAAATAAACAATTACTTTATGTAACATACGACTTTTATATTGAAATAATAGTAACTATTGATATGCATCATTTACAGGAAATTACCCATAAGCCCACAAGCAATCATAATCACATATATGATAAATCGTAACATAGGCATGTAAATAACAAAACAACATATCAATATATCATACAATTGGTACTTATATTAGAAAGACCGTCACCAACTGCTTACAGACCATCCATGAACCTCCCAGCCATAGACTACATTGTTCATCACTCTCAACAGTGACTCACCCCTGAGTTGGGACTAAACTCCACCTAGGGTAAAGGGATTCCTATCCAGGATAAGGCTCATGGACAACAGGAAAGTCTCTGTCTCAGGTTCTCACTCAGCTAACATCCTACAGCCTCTCATTCCCCACGTGTTTGTCCCACCCAAGGAAGTGTGCCCCTTCTCTGCTCAACAGTCCCTCGGCTGCCCCACTTCCCTTCCAGGGCTTCAGCAATAGGCCGGACCGGAAGTCTCAAAGCGTTGTAGTTGTATTTTAGCACCTACAGAAATCAATACCCAACAATTCTCTCGCTTATAGAACTACTCATGGGCCTGACAACCCACTTCTTCAATCCCGCTCCAAGGTAACCAAGTACACCAACCAAAAAGGGTGGGGAAACAGGCTTCAGAAAGGTGAAATGGTTGTCTCAAGGATAACGGAATGTATCAATGAAAATGGTCATGGAATCATTGACTGGATAACTGAGTGTGTTTAGGAATCACTGTGAACTCTTCGTGAAAAGTGATGGTCATAATGATGGTCCCCCATTCGTAAGGTGTCTGTGAGAAAAAATCCCCATGAGCTAAGTTTCCCCACGATATGAATGCATGTCCCCAACTTGACACTTGTCCTATCGGAAGTTACTTTTGTCCACTTGTCCCCAACTTTAGAACTTAGGATAAAATAATTATCCTTATTTTATGTTTTAGGAAATATTAATATAATATTCCCTTGACTTTTGGCCCTCCCTTTCCCTAACTGGTGAAGTTCAGTCCCCCATCTCTTTTATCATGGTTGGTCTGTGCACAGTGATGTATTTTATATTAATCATGAGTTATGTACAAAGTAGGTGCATTGGCCCTTGACATCTAGGTGTTCCGACCTAATACCAAAACATAAGCATTACGGCTTATAATACTGGCTCACCAGCCTATAATGTGTATCATATACATAAAGGTTCATTGACCTTAATATTGTGTGCACTTTAGTTACTGCGCACGGTATCCGTTGTCCTCAAGGTTGTGCGCACTTTAGTTATTGTGCGCGGTATCCATTGTCCTCAATGTTGCGTGCACTTTAGTTACTGCACGTGGTATTTTGCGATGTGCATATTAGATCATTTTACTGCACAATTCATGCGCGCACTATGCCACATGATGTGCATTATCAAATGAGGTCAAAAAAGCTCACCAGCTTAAGTATATTTATATTACATTTACAATTGGGTTCAATCGAGGGATATTACAATCCCCTCCCCTTATTTATGCACTATCCTCAGTGCATCATACGCCCATATATATATATATATATATATATATATCAGATTTTTCAAAAATCTTCAAAAAGATGTGGGTATTCTATCCGCATTGCATCTTCATGCTCCCAAGTAGCATCCTCAGGGCTGTACCAGGTCCATTGAACCTTTACAAGCCTTATGGCTTGGTTCCGGAGTTGTTTGAATTTTCGGTCCAAAATGTGCACCAGATGCACTTGAAAAGTGTCTTCTTGCTCCACCTGAATCACATTCCATTCAACAACATGATTAGCATCAGGTATATATTTCTTTAGCAATGATACATGGAAGACATTATGAACAGACATAGATGCAGGTAATGCAATCATATAAGCAACTGGACCAATCCTCTCTAGGATTTCAAATGGTCCACAAAATCCGGCTGCTAACTTGGCACGCTTCCTAGCTTCAGGGAACTCCTGTTAGCTTTCACTTTCAGGAAAACATGATCACCCACTTTGAATTCTCTGTGGATTCTGTTTTTATCAGCATGACTTTTCTATCTGTCTTGGGCAGCTTTCAAATTGTGCTTAATTTTTAACATTTGGTCCTCCATCTCCTTGAGCAACTCTGGCCCGACTACTATTCTATCAGCTAGGTTATCCCAGCTTACTGGAGTATTGCACCTTCTGCTATAAAGTGCTTCAAATGGGCTCATCTTCACTGATGCCTAATACCCATTATTATAAGCGAATTCTACTAGGTGTAGGTAGTCTTCCCATTTCAATGGTTTGTCCATCACATACATTCTGAACATATCTTCTATCACCCTGTTCACTCTTTCTGTTTGTCCATCAGACTTAGGATGATAAGTTGTTCTAAAGTTCAAATTAATTCTGAATCCTTTGAACAATCCCTTCCAGAAATTCGAGGTGAACTTCGGGTCTCTGTCAGACACAATTGGTTTAGGAATTCCGTGCAATCATGCCACTTACTTCATGAAAATATCAACGACATATGTTGCCTTGTGAGTAGTTTTTAGTGGAATAAAATGGGCATCTTTTGTAATCTTGTCCACCACCACCATAATCGAATCATGCATCTTGCCTGTTCTAGGAAATCCCGTAATAAAATCCATTGTCACCACTTCCCACTTCCATTCAAGAATGGGCAAAGGTTGCAGCAATCTTGTTGGGTGCCTATGTTCTGCTTTAACTTTCTGGCATTCCATACATCTTGTGATGTATCCTACTATCTCTCTCTTCATACCTGGCCAAAATTATTGTCTCTTGACTGTTGCTACAATTTTCTAATATCCAGGGTGCCCTGCTTAAGGAACATTATGCATCTCATGCAAAATTATACATTTCAAGTCCTGGACATTTGGTACGAAAATTATGTTCTTGTGCAACAGTATTCCATCTACTCCCAACTTATAATTATCCATCTTCCGAAGTATCTTACCCTGTTGTAGCATTGCTACCAATTCTCTGTACTGCAGATCTGTATTTGCAGCCTCCAAAATTTTTCTTTTAAAATAAGTCTAATACATGTTGATGGTTATAGCACGTAGTTCATGCACCCTCCTGCTAAGTGCATCAGCCACTTTATTTCCTTTCCCTTTGATATGCTTTATATCAAAGTTATATTCACTTAGAAATTCTAACCATCTGCTTTGCCTAGAATTTAGATTTGGCTAATCAAATAAATATTGCAGACCATTGTGGTTTGTTCTTAGCTCAAACCTCTTTCCCATGAGGTAGTGTCTCCATTTCCTTAGGGCATGTACTATGGCTGCCAAATCCAAATCATGAGTGGCATAGTTTCTTTCATGCTCTTTCAACTTCCTTGATTCATAACATATCACGAATCCATTTTG
>SNQJ01S0002627.1:117722-128940 GCA_010110895.2 Picea sitchensis
TTCATTTGGGTCTACAATCCTTAGTATTGGAGCACTTGTCAATAATTGTTTCAAATGTTGGAAACTCCTTTCACAGTCCGACGTCCACTGAAACTTCATACCTTTTCTTTACAAGGAGGTGATTGGGTGTGCTATCTTTGAGAATCCTCCAATGAATCTTCTGTAGTAACCTGCAAGGCCCATGAAATATCTAACCTCTGTCACATTCTTTGGTGTTGACCATTCCCTAATGGCTTCTACCTTCTCGGGGTCCACTGCTATCCCATCTTTTGAGATGATATGCCCCAAATAATGAATTTGTTTCTGATAAAATGAGCTCTTGCTCAATTTGGCATACAACTGATGTCCTCTTAATACTTGCAACACCATCCTCAAATGATTTTCATGCTCTTCTTCTGACTTGGAATATATAAGAATGTCATCCAAAAAGACAATGACAAACTTGTCCAAATACTCTCAGAAAACACCATTCATTAGGCACATGAAAATAGTTGGTGCATTTGACAACCCAAATGGTACCACTGTGAACTCGTAATGACCATACCTTGTCTTGAAGGCGGTTTTGATAATATCTTCTTCTTTAATTCTTACCTGATGGTATCCTGATCTGAGATCTATCTTTGAAAATATCCTTGCATCCTTCAATTGATCAAAGAGGTCATCAATCCTTGGTAGAGGATACTTGTTCTTAACAGTCACTTTATTCAGTTGTCTGAAGTCAATGCACAATCTTAATGTTCCATCTTTCTTTTTCACAAATAAGACTGGGGCACCCCAAGGTGATACACTTGGGTGTACATACCCCTTTTTCAGAAGTTCTTCAAGCTGCATTTGCAACTCCTTCAATTCTGGTGTACTCATTCTGTAAGGAGTCTTTGATACTGGCGCTACTCTAGGTATCAAATATATAGAGAAATCAATGTCTCTCCTTGGGGATAGTCCTGGTACTTCCTTGAATACATCTTCAAACTCTTTCAGGATTGCATAATCCTCCAAATTTGGCACCTTGTCTTTAGGTGTCTCCTCCATATGAGCCGAAAAAATTTGGCATCCTCTTCTATAACATTTCTTCAGCTGTAATGTTGAAATTTCTCTAACGTTTACTGCCCTGGAAATTCCCTGCACTCTCCTTTGGTTCCCTTCTTCATCCAAGTAAGTGAATGATTTGTTATGACAACCCAATAGAGCATGATGTGGGTCCAACCAATCCATCCCAATTAAACATTCATAGGAACCTAAAGGTAAGATGTTCAAATCTACCTTGGTATTTAGTCCATTCATGTCTATGAGGCATGACTTAACCATCTCGTTAACTTTTCTTCTGGCTCCTATATCCAATTGCACCAACCAGGATTTCCCATGCTTGCTTCTTGGCAATTGCAAACTTTCCACCAACTTAGGGTCTATATAACTATGACTAGCTCCTGAATCAATTAAAATAGCAAGGGTTTGGTTGTTGATCATACCTTCCACCTCAATCATGTGGGACTGATACTTTGCTTGCTTGTTGTCTAGGGCTGCATAAATCCTTGGCACATTTGTTCCCATGTCCTCTACTGTCTCAGCTCGTTGTACATTGTGAACAGCCCTTCCTTTTTCACCTTTGTGAAGACAATATCTGAACCTATGGTCTCCTTTACAACCCCCAACATTGCATAGGTGGTTGTCTTGGCCCTTGAATCCCTGTGTCAATCACTCTGGTTTCCTTATGTGTTTGCTGCCATGGTGGATTATTTCTGAAGAATGGTGGCTTAGTTCCCTTCTTCCTCTAATCCATCTTGAATTTCGTATTGTCTTCCCAAGCCTTTTGGAAAGTTGGCCTTGCTTTCAGCTGGTCATATAAGAATTTAGCTCTCCTTATGGTCTCTTCTAATGTCTTGGGATCATCATACTGTATTTTGTCACTGGTGAATGATGGAAATCCACTTAAATACCGTTGAATCTTGACTGTCTCATCCTTAATGAAAGAGACATACTTCAGTAGTTCCAAAAACCTTCTCTCATATTCATCTATTGTCATACTTCCAAGCTTGAGTTCAAAGAACTCTTTCATTTTCTTGTCATAGTATCTCTTATTCAAGTACTTCTTCTCAAAATACTTCTTGAATTCCCTCCAAGTAACACTTTTCTCTACAATGTGTTGTACCTGCACTAGTTGATCCCACCACATGGAGGCCTTTCCTTTGAGTTGATAGATAGTGATTCTACCTTCAACATGAGAAGAATAATTATGCAATTGAAAATACTTCCTCATGCCTAGTAACCATGCTTCAGCATCTTCATCCTTCTTGTGCTCACCACTAAATGTAGGAGGTTTGATTTTGTTCATTTCTCCTTGCAGCTCATCCACCCCAAATCTCTTATAACTTCTGACAGGGGATAGACTTGATTTGTTGCCTACTCTCTTATGGGAATTCCTTTGGGGATGATGGTGATGTCTACTAGCACTTTTTACTTTTCCTTTCTCCTTTGAATATTTGTGACTCTCATATCTACTTGAGTCACTCTCCTTAACCAATTTCTTCTCTATTATGTTCAAACCTTCCAATAGCTTCATATTGAAGTCATCTTATTTCTCTTTGGCTTTCATAAGCCTTTCATTATCATCCTTATGGATTTGGACATCCTTCTGCAAATTCTTAATGGTCTCATCCACATTCATATCTCCATTCCTTTCTTCTCCATGTCCATTGGAGTTCATTCCTTCCATGCCCAAATGGACATCCATCCCTCTTCTCTTCTCTAGATGACTATGCCTCTTCCATTCCTACAGACTCTGCACTGGTCTGACCTGACCGAGTTGTTGTTAATTTTGCAAAACGTGCAGCCATCGAAACTAATCAGGCTAACAAATCAACTATTCATGAGAATATGCACCATTTCGATTCAACATACACATCAACATTATCACTCTCGATTTCCTGGTGTTATCACCATGACAATTCTAGATAAGACCCAAGTCTCGAGAACACTGATGCGCAGTGCCTTCTGAGATACACTTGTGTAAGAAGGTGGTTTTTTCGAAACCACTTTCGCCAAGATGTGGTATCACGTGTCTCAACATGTCAAATCCACCACTCATGGAGCAGGTGACGGCTAGTCAGATCACCCTGCTTTATTCATTCAGTACTTCACAGCCATTTGACGTTAGCTGAACACTGCCATGTAATGAACTCAAATTCTAATCATTCGAAAAGGATTGGCCGAGCATGGAAACCCAACGCTCTTGTATGTAATCTGTCTGTGCTTCATAAATGGAGTTCTATAATTACCACTCCCCAAGTATGAAGATATCTACATATCCATAACCGAAGTAATCTCCAAGTTGCTCAACTTCCTTCTCTCTGTAAAGACACATTTCGGTATCCCCAACCTGAGATACATGGACAAGTCTAATTCGAGTGAGACTGGTTATTCGAGCAACATGCTAGGATTTCCTGCGAATAAGGAGGAAAGGGTCCTTGTGCACATTCTAGCAACTAAGTTCCACACAAAGCCGGTTATAGACTCGCGATTGGAAGTTAGGATGAATCCCACTATAAAGGATTTAGTCATCAATAGGCCAACTGCTAAGAAAAAAAGGATTAAGTGGCATAAGAAGGAGGAATCTACGGCTGAGGCAGCCGAAAGTGTTGGAGAGAATCAACCAGTCTGGTTAGACTCTTCTTTAAAGGTAGAGATCGCTAAGCTGAAGTAAGTCTTCAACTAAGATAAGCATGTCTCAGGGAATTTTGAACATCTGGTAGCGGAGGTAAAGAGTACAAGAGATGATAGGCATGTTCTTCAAATGGCCCTTTTTACAACAGACTAACTGCTATCATCACCCTTTTGTAATTTTGTGATTAATATGATTATATAAATACAGAAATGGATTTTAGACTGTTTTATTACAATTTCTATCTGGTGATGTTATGACTCTTGTTTTCTTTTATAATAAGTTTTGTTTTTTTTTTCTTGTAATCTTATATTTTATTTTCATCTGTCTAAATCAGAGGAAATTAAGTTCAAAATTATTTTTAATTAATGCTTCAATGTGGTTATGTGTTTCTTTTTTTTTCTTTTTTTCTTTTATTATTATGTAATTTAAACTCAGACTCATCACCTTCCATCGGACTTCACGTGCATTAACTTTACCTGTTCGTTTATATTTATCGTGCATAGCAATATTACAAGGTAAAATGCTTCTCTGCGCACCTAAATCTACTATGCATTTCTTCTTCGTCATACCAACTACTTATGCGCACTACTCTGGCGTTGTGCGCCAATATCCACTACGCACAGTTTCAATACTGCACACCAATATTCCACATGAATTTTCATCCTATGCATGTACCATGTCAAGTTTAACATATTCCTTAGTTCTCAAATATATGCGCATACTACTGAATACACCGTCGCGAAACAACTTATACTCATACTTGTGCACGTACTAACAAAACTCCTCTGCGTTAAGCAATACTTGCGCACCCCATGTGCACCTTACTATCTGTGTGCTTATCGCGCAAGGCTAAGTTCAGTGCGTGCATCTACACATAATAATATTCCACGTGGCACCGCAATTTACCACGCACACTGGCACTCCAACGTTTTCCCGCGCAGTTTCAAATTCACCCCGCGTGCCAGTACGCCAAAATTTTCCAAGGACACTCCATGACTCCAATTCTAGTCACTTCGAAGTTACTTTTCTGTGAATATTCACTTCAATTGCACCCCTCTGGCCCATCCAAGCTCAGTGTTGAACTGAGGCTCTGATACCAAACTATAATGATTCCCCAGGCCAACCTTCGGTCAGGGTACACCACTTCCAGAGAAAACACTCATGCTCTGACCCTAGTCGATAACATTCCCAGCCATAGGGTCGGTCCATGCTACTCTAGGGAACACTTTCATTCCCATACTGCAGAACATACAGTAGCATACCCAGTAGTCAACTAAGCAATGCCACATAAATTTACTCTTTAGACTACATGCAACTAAAACATATACATACAGCATGCTCGCGGAAGCTTTACATCTAAACATAAACAAATAATTACTTTCTGTAACATACAACTTTTATATTGAAATAACAGTAACTACCGATATGCATCATTTACAGGAAATTACCCATAAGCCCACAAGCAATCATAATCACATATATGATAAATCGTAACATAGGCATGTAAATAACAAAACAGCATATCAATATATCATACAATTGGTACTTATCTTAGAAATATCGTCACCAACTGCTTACAGACTGTCTACGAACCTCCCAGCCATAGACTACATTGTTCATCACTCTCAACAGTGAGTCACCCCCGAGCTGTGATTGAACTCCACCCAGGGTAAAGGGATTCCTATCCAAGCTAAGGCTCATGGACAACAGGAAAGACTATGTCTCGGGTTCTCACTCAACTAACAGCCTACAGCCTCTCATTCCCCACATGCTTGTCCCACCCAAGAAAGTGTGCCCCTTCTCTGCTCAATAGTCCCTCGGCTACCCCACTTCCCTTCCAGGGCTTCAGCAACAGGCTGGACCAAAAGTCTTAGAGCGTTGTAGCTGCAGTTTAGCACCTACGGAAATCAATCCCCAACAATTCTCTCACTCAGAGAACTGCTCATGGGCCTGACAACCCACTTCTTCAATCCTGTTCCAAGCTAACCAGGTACACCAACCAAAAAATGTGGGGAAATAGGCTTCACAAAGGTGAAATGGTTGTCTCAAGGATAACAGAATGTATCAGTGAAAATGATCATGGAATCATTGACTGGATAACTGAGTGTGTTTCGGAATCACTGTGAACTCTTCGTGAAAAGTGATGGTCTCCCATTCGTAAGGTGTCCGTGAGAAAAACTCCCCATGAGCTAAGTTTCCCCACGATATGAATGCATGTCCCCATCTTGACACTTGTCCTATCGGAAGTTACTTTTGTCCACTTGTCCCCAACTTTAGAACTTAGGATAAAATAATTATCCTTACTTTATGTTTTAGGAAATATTAATATAATATTCCCTTAACTTTTGGCCCTCCCTTTCCCTAACTGGTGAAGTTCAGTCCCCCATCTCTTTTATCGTGGTCGGTCTGCGCGTAGTGATGAATTTTATATTAATCATGAGTTATGTACAAAGTAGGAGAATTGGCCCTTGACATCTAGGCATTCCGGCCTAATACCAAAACATAAGCATTCTGGCTTATAATACTGGATCACCAGCCTATAATGCGTATCATATACATAAAGGTTCGTTGACCTTATTATTGGGCGCAATTTAGTTACTGCGCGCGGTATCTGTTGTCCTCAAGGTTGCGCGCACTTTAGTTACTGTGTGCGGTATCTGCTGTCCTCAAGGTTGCGCGCACTTTAGTTACTGCGCGTGGTATTTTGCGATGTGCATATTACATCATTTTACTGCGCAGTTCATGCGCACACTATGCCACATGATGTGCATTATCAAATGAGGTCAAAACAGCTCACCAGCTTAAGTATATTTATATTACATTTGCAATTGGGTTTAGTCGAGGGATATTACACCTTTCTTATCTAGTTTTACCATATGTTTTAATACTACTTTCCTTTACTACTTTCCTTTGCATCCTTTGCGTTTATCATAATCTTGACAAGTTAACAAAATTAAAGCCCTAACTTATTTCTAATCTTAAGGAAGATAGCTTTAATTTCCTAGACAAATTTGGATATATATATATACTTACCATAGACTATACACTCAGGGTTCGCATAAGTTGTAACCATACCATAGAGACACATTAATGCATATTGGGGTATCGGCTTTCGAATTAAAGAGTTAACCACTCAGACATACTATGGAACATTAATGTACAAAAAGACACTGGTTTTCCTTTGAATTTCTAGCATGAATCTCTTAGGTGTAAGTGTCCTATACCTATAAGGCGATTTAATATTTACATGCGTGACACGTTAAGACTTAGAGTAGTTGCACTGACGGTTGGGTACTTGTTTCTCATTTTTTGTTATTGCCATATTGTTTAGGGCTAACCCTCGAACTAAAACCCTATCACGATATTGACATGTCCGAGGTGAGGCATGGAAACCTAACTAAGAAAATTTGGATCGAAGGAACTGAACCAAACTAGAGTCTGAGACAAACTCGACATTACAATTGTTTGGGTCTGATCGAATACGACTGACATAGCATAAATGAGCCTTGTCCACGGCATTGATGTCATCTGTAAATCATCTCCTCGGGGTCTCTGATTGTACGAATGTGCTCGTTGAGTGCATGCCATGCTACCCTAATCACATGGGCTAGTACCATTCTTCATTAATAAAATTAAGTTAACCCTACGGGGATTCCACCCATGTCTATTGTTCTACCCGTCTCCTTGCCTTCGTGCACTTTCCCTTGTTACAGCGATAACCATGTATTCCAATCTCTCATAGCAACGCGAACCTCGTCTTGTCGGAGTCGGCTCGCTCTGGTAGGGGAGAGTATGGCGAGCCATTCCCACCGAACACTACCACCAACTCGGTAAGGAAATTCTCTGGTTATATATTTCAAACTTATGATTTTTCTTTCGAGGACAGTCTTACTGTGTTTAATCCTTCGTGACCGGTTTGTCTTCAGTGTATCTGGTAGAATGTTGGTAATCACATTTCACTCAGTAGTTTACCTTTACTGTTGTTTGGTTTTCATACCTGTCATGTATCATTATTCGAGGCCCCCATTATAACGGAATCTCGTGTATTTTACTCATGGCTTATACCGAGTTTCTTGAAGGATTTTCGGCTTTGATTCAACATCACTGGTTCTGTTCTTGAGTCCTTCGGAAATCTAGGTGGCTTCGATCAATTTTTCCTATCAATCTTGGATTGCGGCTTGATACTCGGTGGTTTTCACTCGGTTTCCCTACCTTAAACAAACATTGGGATTCCACCAGTGTGGGAAGGATCTTCGTGCCTTTTGCGTTTGGTTAAAGGTATGCAGATCTCGGATAACTCTGTAATTATCCTAGTGAAGTCTTCGGCCAATCATAACTTTCTTTCTTTCACTGTTGAATTTTTACCCTCGGGAATCATAACCGCCTTACTATCTAAATATACCAATATCATTCGGTCTTTTACTATGCTTATCGTATCCAAACAATTTGTACAGTAAAAAAAATATTTAAGGATTCGGAAGACAAGCCTCCATTACACAGTCGGTTTCATGTGTCCTAAATTCCTGACATGACCATTTGCATTCGTCCCTTCCAGAATTTGTAAATAATACCCGTTAATTTACAGTTTTTGTTCCTTATTCTATTATATTGTTGTATCGGTATGAACATCGTTTATAGCTCTTGTGGTTTAGTTTTAATTTCAACAGGATCTGATTAAAACAATATTGAACTCGTAAACTCAATCTAGGGTCAACTGTACATACTTCGTCATATTGTTGGCTACTGTATGATTGTTTTCTTTCTGACAGTTTATTAAAAGTTTGTTTTCCAACACTAATGATGGGCCCCTTTTTGCTGTGAGGGTACCCATCAAGTGGTCCTTGGCCCTTCCACCCCTTTCGAGCTNCTTCGTCATATTGTTGGCTACTGTATGATTGTTTTCTTTCTGACAGTTTATTAAAAGTTTGTTTTCCAACACTAATGATGGGCCCCTTTTTGCTGTGAGGGTACCCATCAAGTGGTCCTTGGCCCTTCCACCCCTTTCGAGCTTGTGGGTGGCATTTTCAAGCATGCGTAGAGGAAGGGCGGCCTGCACTATAGGCCTGAGTTAAGTACCATCCGAGACTTTCCTGTATTTACTTTCTTTTTAATTAATTTATTCCAGTAATATAATTCTATGTCTCAATACAAATTTCTTTTTACACCTTGGCAAATATTAAAGGAAATTTTCTTGATTTTCTTTTTAGGGTTGGTGCATCAGAAAATTTCAGCTTCTGGATATTCTTCGCGCAAAAGTTATTCAGGTTCCTTTTTCAATATTCTCAGGGCTTATACATCTAGTTCTAATCAATGAAGATCACGGTTTCCAACCTAGATTTATCGTTATTGTGTAAATTTGGATACCCCTTTGATTCCTGGTCTGGTTGGGATATGTAATAATTTTCAAAATTTGAGTCACAGGATTTTCTCTTGCATACTTGTAATGATACAATGATTATTAATGATTTATTCTAGTCTTATCGTTACATTGGTATGTTCTTGTACTTAGATTGTTCAAAGATGAAATATATACTGTTATGAACAGGAAAGACTCATGTTGTGATTATCGCCGCATCTGGATGAACATGCCTTCTCTTAGGTTATCGAAACTCGATTTCATATACAGTAGGTTCTCTAGATGNATATATATATATATATATATATATATGGATGGTAGCTTCCTATTCTAAGGAAACATTATATCTTCAACTTTGTTGGCATGGTTGGTTATATATAATTGTTGGAACAGTTTGTATATATATATATATATATATATATACATGGATGGTAGCTTCCTATTCTAAGGAAACATTTTATCTTCAACTTTGTTGGCACAGTTGGTTATATATAATTGTTGGAACAGTTTGTGTATATATATATAACCATTCCTATTGTAGGTAATCAATTCAAGTGTTTATTAACGTTTGTATAGTCTGATTTCCTCCATGTTTGTACAGTCCATGTATTAAATATGTTCGCCAAAATACATGAAATATAATTCTAACTTTCACGCTTTCTTCCAGAGTTATCTTTACCCAATGATTACAATGAAACTGTAAGAATTATCCTATCTATTATTTCATTCCAACAATATAAATCAATAGAATAATCTTCCAGAATTAAAGGGATGGTCAATAAAGATATATCTGTTCATATGTATGTAATTAATTCCCAGATTTATTTTCAAGTTACTTTAGCATTTACACAGTCTATAATTCACTATAAAACTGAATACCTAGTTGTATATGAATCACATATCTGGTAGGAACTTCTGTCACAGTAGTTGAAATGAATTTATGTTTAGCACAGATGTATTTTCTAATATTTCCATGTTTAAATTCATTTCCAGCCAAGATGTACATAAATTTTTACTCAATGTCTATAGTTAAAACTGTAGAGATTTATCCCACAATTAACCCCTTTCAACAGAATTTAATAAACAACGCAACTCATCCAGATTAAAAATATGCATACTATCAATCAATAATTTAAATAATATTTGACCAGAGAAGGAGTAGATAAACATATCTGAAATGGTTTCCGAACAACAAATGGAACATCCAAGTTCCTCCCAACCTTAGAACAGGGCAGCCAATTCACTTGTCCTATTCACCCCCTAGCATGACCATGAATCCATGAGGGTGAACTCAGAACTCCTCCTCAGCAATAGTCCTTCAGTTTCAGTAGTTTCTCCTTGTCTCACACTCAGTAGGTAGTGTTCATAACAGCAAGAGATAATTCATTTTCCCCAGCATACTAGGTAGTGTCCTGCCTCCTCCCATATGTTATATATGCCAAAATCATTTGTGCCTAGGTCTTTTCCCCCCTTTGGGAATTTTCGCATCTTTCCAAATCCCTGATTTCTAGGGGCTGCCAATGGCCAAATTCTTGATTTTCCACTTGTAATAATCATCCCTGAGGTAGTTCCAACATGGTCCCCACTCATGGAGTCATGGTCAGTTGATTTTAACATGGTTGTTCCATTTGTCCATTAGCAATAAATATTACAATTAGCTAAATTTGGAATTCAGAATTTCCATAAATGGAAAAAAAATTCCAATTTCGAATTTACCAAAAACGGAAATAATTTCCTAAGAAATTTCAGACTTAAAAATAATTTATTTTTGGGGGTGTTACAGAGAGAGTGTGAAGAAGTGGATAAAATTGTTGAGGAGGACCCTGCAGCTGTGGATATACTAAAACAATGTGGGTTGTGGATTTTTCTTCGTTTTCCATTCATGAGGGCCCAACCGAAACTATTAAATCACCCTGCTAAGTATTGGAACCCTGACGCGAAGGCCTTTATGCTAGAAGGCAAAGCCTTGACAGTCACCACTGAAGACATTTACTTCTTAACTGATCTCTCTAGGAGGGTTGAGTCAAGGTGAGTCGGTAAACTTGACAACCTTCCCTCCATGGCCATATCACATAGCCCATTAGGTTCATATGTATTGTGAGGCCAGCACATAGAAGATGGGATCTCAAGTCATCATTCAGAAGATAGAGAACCTTGTATTGAGAGCAGTGCTATACTTGATTGGGTGGATTATTGGATTCGTG